>PVIR01005956.1:0-32005 GCA_004026965.1 Petromus typicus
GAAAGAAAGAAAGAAAAAAGGAAACTGCAGTGTGTATTGAGGAAGCAACTCTGTGGCTCACTGAGCCTCATTTCCACAGGGAATTCCCCAAACATGGGACGAGGCTCCTTTTGCCACATTTTCAAAAACAATGACAAATGTCCAGAAAGAGGAAGAGAATGGGGTGATATGAGGTCAGAAGAGCAAGCAGGGACTAGACAGTTCAGGATTTCAGAGGAGACAATAAGGAATTCAGATTGCATTATAATCTCAATAGAAGACTCTCCACGGCTTTCTAAATTGAGGAATACCAGGATTGGATTTTTTTTCTTGCATTTTCTGTTACTAAGCTTCTATTTGCCTTTTTGGGGGGTAGAAGAAACTGGGAGTTGAATCCAGGGCCTTTACACTGAGCTACCTTATCAGTCCTTCTTAAAAATATTTTATTTTTGAGATAGGGTCTTGCCAGATTCCCTGGGCTGGGTTTAAATTTGCAATCCTTCTGCCTCAACCTCCCAGAGCTATTGTAGGAATGCACCACTATACTTGTGTCCTAGAGTTGTGGGGGTTTTTTTTAATTAAAAAAAAAGACAATTGTAACTATTGTGTAGAGGTGGATGGTAAAAAGACAAGAGTAGAAAGGGGATAGGTTATGTGACCATCGAAGCAGTTCAAATAAGAGTTCATGGCAGCACAGGTTAACAAGATAGAAAATGATTTCTAATGGACATAGGGATTCTTTTGGAGATAATGAAAATGTTTTGAAGATAGAGTGGAGCTGCTTACACGATTGATATATTAAAATCGATCAGTATATTTTAAAAGGGTGAAATTGAGAGTACATGAAGGAATAATACACACATTACATAGCTTATTACCTTAGAGGTAGAACAACAGTGCTGGCTGGGGGAGGGGGAGGGAAAGGAAAGAGTCACTGATATCTCCAGCGCTCAGGGACTTGAACGAAGGTGCTGCGTTTGCTTAAAAGGAGAAAGTGAAGAGAGGATCAAGCTTGTAAGAAAATCAAGAGAAGAAACGAGGGTCCACAATCAAGTTTCAAGGAGTAGCAGAGTGTAAAGTATTTGCTGTAGTTTTAAAATACGTTCACAAACTTTTTTTTTTTTTTTTTTTTGAGACAGGGTCTCACTTTGTAGTTCAGGCTGGCCCCGAGCTCAGCCTCCAACTCACATCAGAGTAATCCTCCTGCCTTTGCCTCCCAAGTGCTGGGATTATAGGTGTGAGCCACCACACCCGGCACTGTGGTATGTGGTACTGGTTGCTGGTGGCTGTGAGTCTCCACACCCAGTATTGTATGTGGTTACCAGGGGATGAACCCCGACCACTGCACTTGCAAGACAGGCACCGGAACCACTGAGCTAAATCCGTGGCCCAGCTCACAAACTATTTAATGTTGCTCCCTGCAAGAGTCCAACTTAATCCCAAGCTCTGAGTATGGGCTGGATTTCTACCACCCAGAATCTAGCAGAAGCCATGATGTCGGACTTCAGTTACTAGGTCACAGAGATGCCACAGTTTCCTTTTCACTCTCTCTGACCACTCACTCTAGAGGAAGCAGCTGCCATGTTGTGAATTCACTGCAACTTATGGAGGATGACGTGTTCGGCAATTGAAGCCTTCTGCTGTCAGCCATAGGAGTAAGCATTCTTGAAAACAGATTTCACAGTCCCAGATGAGATTTAAGAGGACTACAGCTTTCATTCTTTTGGTTTTTAATCCCCGATTCTTTTCTTTAGCAGTGCTGGGACCTGAACCTCAGTCATGCTAGGTAAATGCTGTACCACTGAGCTACATCCCCAGCCCTTGAATGAATCTCATTTGCAACTTCCTGAGATCGCTTATGCCAGCACCATGCAACTCGGTGACACAAATACATGCTTACATGTTCCTGACACTCTGAAACTGTGTGCTAGCTTTTTTTCTTTTTTGTTTTTTGGTACTGGAATTGAGCTCAGGGACACTGCCACTGGGTTATATCCTTAGTCCATTTTATTTCTTATTTTGAGACAAAGTGTAGCAAAGTTGCCTAGGCTGGCCTTGAATTTATGATCTTCCTGTATTAACTACTCATATAGATGGAATTACAGGCCTGCACCGGGGTGCCCAGTTTGTTTTAAATTGCTAAATTTTGGGATAGTTTTTTTGTATAATGGTGAATGTATAACATAATATTTTGCTACTACATTGTCTCTATTTTTATTGTCCTCCAGGAAAGTTTTATTGTTTATTTATACCTATTTTTCTAAAGAGAGAATACGTTAGTAATTTTTGGAATACATAATAATTTGTGGATCTAGAATAAGAACCCAAATTTGGCAACAAACCCTCATTTTTCTCTCTGTGTGTTTATTTTCTACCTCCTTTCCTTTACCCTCTCATCTTTGCTGCTAACCTATATTCTCTTTTTTCTGTAATTTCAACTCCCCCTCAGTGGGTGATTCCAAATCTATGTTTAAGATGTTTCTGAATTTTAAACTCATGTTTAAATTTCCTGCATGTACCAAATTTAACCCTTTTGATTTTGTTTTTTCCTCCTTTGATACCGTGGGTTGAACTCAGGATCTTGTGCTTGCCAAGCAGGCACCAGAACCACTGAGCTAAATCTCCAGCCCGAACCTGACCTGTTTTGAATTGAAATAATTGGTTCTTCATCTAGTATTTCAGGCCTGTCCAAAATATAAGCATCATTCTTCTGATTTCCCTTTTTCGGATAGGAAAAACTGCCACGATTCTTGGTACCCTTCCCCCAAACTGTAACATTGTGCTGAGAGCTGGGGAAACTGCAGATTTACTCTATTACATGATGAATTGAAATTTGAAAACCCTGTTTTTCCTATATAGGATGGATATTTGAAAAGAACCTCCCCCCATTCCTCAAGTACTAACCCACGCTTAGACTTCCTGTCGACATACCTAGGTTCCCAGTCCCCAGAAGGGTGTGTGGAAGGAGGATGCAGTGTTTCAGGTTGGAGGCAACAGACAGTCAGGAGAGCTATTTTCTGGAGCAGACAGGACCACAATCTGGGACCTCAGGCAAGTGTAGAGCCTTCTGCTGAGATGCCTTTGACCGGGGGGTCTGACAGTCTATCATCCACTCCTCTAGACACTGAACTGTATGTGCATACTTAGATTGCCCCCTACTATTTTAGAGAAGTTATCTCCAGGAACCATGGGTACCTACCTGCTGTTTTCTGCATTTAGCAAAAACAAGTCAATGTAGATAATCTGAACAAGCAAAATAAAATTGATGTTTTACTCCAAAAAAAACCCCTGCAATGTCACTCCCTCCCCAGCACCCCCGTAATCACAACTACTTGGAAAGCTGAGGCAGTAGGATCACAAGTTTAAGGTCAGCCTCAGAAAGTTGGCCAGACCCTGTCTCAAAATAAAATAAGTAAGAGTTAAGGCTATAGCTTAGTGGTTATTGTAAAAATGTGTACTACTATTAATCCTGCTTCTTTGATGCCTACAGGCCCAGAAGTTGGCCACTTGGGGAATAAGTCATCTCTCAGACAGGTGCCTGTAGGCAAGACATCTGGGATCAGCCCCTCCGAGTTTCTGAAGAGGTGTTGCTCACTGACAAAAGTAGCTTTCTTCAAAAAGAACATGAAAGGCAGGATACGGAGTGGTCAGCTCACAACAGGTCATTAAACCTCCACCCCTCTTTCCTCTAGGAACCTCTGCTAAGAACTTGAAGGGGGGACATCTGCTGACTGTAAACTCAAAAGGGAAAAGGCCTCTTCTCAGTGAACCTTGTCACACTCACTGCAGTAAAGGTGCTATAGATAACTGGATTCACCTTTCTACAATAAAGACAGTCCCATCCAAACTATCTGAGCACAAGATAACCCAAAAGGAAAAAGCTACCCCTCTGAACCTCTAGAAAACTTGAGATTTCTCTTCAGAAAGCAAGACTCCTGTCCTGCTACAGGAAGCGTGGTGATCTGACCTGCTTCTCACATTTGGGCTGATAGTGAAGGTCATGGTCAATAATTCTTTCCTCTGTTATTCCTGATAGGTTTTCTTTTTTTGCACCCAGCCAGTGAAACACAAAACTCCAAGGTGACTGGAGAATATATGATCTCCAGTATTCAAGGTCTACAGCCCTGTCCAGTTTAAAGAGACTTCCACTGCCTCAACACCCCATACAAAATTATAGGGATTTGTATCTCTCAGGAGGAAACAAGAGGAGACTAGGGCATGGCAAAAGCTGGCTAGGAAAGTAGGCATGACTTCTTAATTGCAAGATCCCAGAGACAGCAATGGAACAGTTCTGAAAGCCCTGCATATGGACTGCTCAAGAGAATTCGAGCAGGTTTTTGATAGAATGGCCTCTAACGGAAGTCAGCCTGAGATGTGGGGTGGGGTCTCAGTACCACCTCTCAGATGTAGAAGTTCTCCTGGTATGTCCTGAAATTTGGGTAGTCTCAAAGCCAGTCCTATCATAACTTTCCTGATAGCCCGTGCTGAGTTTCCCAGATGCAGCACATATGTTTATTTTTGCTATCACTCCCTTTTCTCTTGGCCTAAGCTCACTCTGCATGCCAGTTTCTCTCCTACTTTTCACTTTCACTTTCTTGAATAGACCTGGGGGCAGGGCTAGCTCAGTGACAGAGTAATTGTCCAGCACGTGCAAAACTCCAGGTTCAATCCCAAGTGCCAAGAGACAAGATAAAACATGACAAACCCTTCTAATTTCATTGTTTTTCTTTTACTTTTTCAAAATTAAAGTGTAGGCCTATTCCAGAAAAAGTAGGAAAGCAACAAAAGTGAAAATGATTTGTAACCAACGTATGACTAATCTTAAGTGTAAGGGATATGTGAAAAAAAATTATAGAATACCATGCATACAACGAAATACCATACATCAATTAATTTTTAAGAGGAGGCAAAATTAAAAGATTATATTGCAGATAGAAGTCAGCCTGTTAAGCTACAAGATACTTATAGGGAAACCATCTTTTTTCCTGTTATAAAAAAAATAAATAAATAAAAGCAATGTTTCTTCATTGTTCACAGACTGGCTTCTGTGGTGTTCTTTCCCCTGGCAGTTGGCAGCAGCATCTGCCTCACTGTCCAATCCAGTAAATGGAGAGTTACCTTTAACTATTCCCCACGTGTTACTGCGGCTGTTCATAGGCAACTTCTCTATTTCTACTAATAGGCAACCTTGTTCTCTACTTTTTCTATTACACTCAGAAAGATTCTATGTGACTCTTGCTTATATAATCACAATACCATCACAGATTTCCAAGGTTTTTCAGTCTATCAGCTCTAACCCATCTTTGGGTTATTTTGCCTCTAGAATTATCAAAGCCACATTCAACAATGACAGGTTATTTTTCTTTCTTTCTTTCTTTCTTTTTTTTTTTTTTTACACAGGGTCTCACTTTGTAGTTCAGGCTGGCCCTGAGCTCGGCCTCCCACTCACATCACAGCAATTCTCCTGCCTCTGCCTCCCAAGTGCTGGGATTACAGGCGTGAGCCACCACGCCCGGCACTGTGGTATGTGGTACTGATTGGTGCTGGGGTGAACCTCCATGCCCAGTATTGTATGTGGTTACCGAGAATCAAACCTGGGCCCTTGTGCTTGCAAGACAGCAGCCAGAACCACTGAGCTATATCCCCGGCCCTGATAGGTTATTTTTCAACTGTTGACTTCTAAGACATATAGGAAAAAAATTTAACCATGTAAGTAATGCTGAAAATACCCTCCCTTTACTTACACTTTTCCTTCTGCATATTGTTACTGCTTTCCTCTCTGCTTGGAAAATCCCTTCTCATCTTTAGTGCAACTCAAATATCACTTTCTTTCTACTTCTGCCAGCATTACTTTACCCTTCTCTACTAGTCCCAAAATATTT
The DNA here is from genome assembly GCA_004026965.1 of Petromus typicus. NCBI lineage: Eukaryota > Metazoa > Chordata > Mammalia > Rodentia > Petromuridae > Petromus > Petromus typicus. The sequence continues at coordinate 5,862 of PVIR01005956.1, forward strand.
TGCGTATTCTTCTTTCATGATACTATACAATTTAATAATGTTTAAGCACTACTATTTTTCCCACTTTGCTTCCTTCCACCCTTCTTTCATCTCTTCTCTTTTTTTCTCTTTAGTTTGAGATGCCATTTTACTATGTTGCCTAACCTGATCTCAAACCATGGCTCAAGTAATCCTCCTGCCTCAGCCTCCTGAGTGCTAGGATGATAGATGTGTGACCCCCATCCCCCACTCACTTCTTAAAATCTTTTTTTGTTTATTAACTTCTAGGTTTTGAAAAAAAGGGAAAGTACTATTATGGAAGTGACAAATCCATTTTATATGTTAATATGCCTGATAACTCAAACAAAGATCTCTAAATTTTATTAGCCGTGAACATCATGAGTTGGGGAGGAGTGGGAGGAGTTAATGGATGTGAGTTACAGAAATTGGCTTGAATTGATACCTGATTGTATGTGTAAAGGAGGAGAAAAGGCAAAGGAAGAAATACTTGATCAGTCATTACTTTACAATAGGCTTTCCATAGGAGAACTACCATAATCACCTACAATATTTAGGGAAAACCTAATTTTAGAAACAGTTTAAAGGCCATTACACCAGTTTTGATTGCAACTCCTTGCCACAAGAAAATTTACTCAGAAGAAAGAAAAAAAATGATAAGCAAGTCAAACTATAGACCCTGTGCCATCAGTGTAATCCTCCCACTCGAATTATTCTAAATTCTGAGAAACCTCTAGCTACCTGTGCACTTGCAACAAGTCACTAAGTCTCTCAGGGCTTGCTGTAAAATGAAGAGGGCGAATAACCTAATCCTTAACTTCTGCAAAGTTCAAAAATTCTAGTAGCCTGGGCCAAGGATTTAGCTCAGTGGTTCCAGCGTCTGCCTGGCAAGCACAAGGTCCCGAGTTGGAACCCCATTAACCACACACTACAGTGTTGGGTGTGGTGGCTCACACCAATTATCCCAGCACTGGGGAGGCAGAGACAGGAGGATTGCCAAGAATTCATGGCTGAGTCAGGACCAGCCTGAATTATAAAGCGAGACCTTGTCTAAAAAAAAAAAAATTCTAATAACCAAATAACTATTAATTTTAAATTTAATGTTAGTTATAACATATACATTAATTTCAGACAAAAATTTTGGAATAAGCAGTACTTTTTGTGCCTTTATTTGTGCTGGAGATCAAACCCAGAGCTTCATTCATAAGCATGTGCTCTATCACTGAGCTACACCTTTAGCTCCTTTTGTGAAAGATAGATATATTTCATAGGATACTGTTCTCCTTAAAATATAATATACATTAACTAATGTCATATATATACAACATATAATGTATACTTCCTTTTGCATTCACTCATGTCCCCTGAATCTTTAGAAGTGAGAGGCAATCTTGTCATCTCTCAGGTCATTTCTATATTTCCTATAACTTTTCTACCCTTCTTCTTTGAAGCTCATCTTCTTCCATCATCTTATCTTTTACCTTTCCCTATCATGACCATGTATTAACTCCAGAGGGATGTTTCTATATTTGTCACGAATTTTGGCAATCTGGCATATTTCCAATGTCTTTCATCTTCTGGCTTATAAAACTTCCATTCATGTGGATGAACCATAGAAGATTCCATCCTTGAACTTTTTTGGCTTGTTCTATTCCAGTAGCTTTCCTCTTCTTTCCCAATACACAATTTCCTACTAGGTTCACACATTTGACTTTTTCCTGCAGCCCGAAACTTCCATCTTTAGAACAATCTGAGATTTCCATTGTCATTCTCTAACTCCAATATTCTTTCCTTGTAGCTGTCCTAGTCTCCTTTCCCATTGTTGGAAGGGAATACTTGATACTTGCAACTTAAAGGAAGAAGAGTTTGCTTTGACTCATTTCAGAGGATGCAATGCATGGTAGAAGCATCACAGTGGACGGATGTGGTAGAGAAGGGTGCTCTCTGGAATAGCATCAGAGAGAAAGGTGCCAGGTACCAGGTGTAGTACCAAGGTCATGATTCCATGACTCGCTCAGACACACCCAGAAACATGCTTTACTATGCCCCTAAGTGGCTCTCAAACCAGTCAGGTCAACAGTCACTGTCATAGTCCATCTCTTGTCAACTGAGCATCTAAACACATCTCCTTCAATCATTCTTAGTCTCCAAATAAATGAAGTCATGATTTCATCTATCAAACATGATGTAATTATCCAGCCTTTTCCCCAAAGACTCAACTGTTCCAGCATTGCCCAAAAGTCCAAGTCTGAAGTCTTATTTGAGATGTTAGGCAAACTCTTAGCTGTAACTTCCTGATCAAAATGTAATTGTGTCTTCTCAATATACAAGGATAGAGTAAACATTCTCATTCTCAGGGAACACTAGGAGAATAGGAAAGAACAAAATCCAGCAGAGCTAACATTAAGTCCTGTAGCTTCATGTCCAGAATCCAGGTGATAAACATAGTGGTAGGATGTAATTTCTAAAAGGGATGAGTCACCCAGCCCCTGTGGTCTGACTGGTTGAAGCCCACACAGCCTCTCTCTCTCTGGATGGCTTTGCTTGCTACACAAAATTTTCCTTGGCTGAGACTTCACATTATTAGTGTCTCTAACTCCCAGGGTCTCCACTGCATCTTGGCTTCATTTCCTGTTGGGAACTGCACTGGATTTGTCTAACATCTCAAGGACTATTGCTGACGTCTGCCTTGCCCTGTAGGATCTTCATCTATATAACTTTTCTAGGACTATTGTTGGTGTCTCCCTGTCTTTCTGGATCTTTTGAAATGTAGATAAAAAAACGTGTGGCAGGCTGGGGTCTGGAGCTGTCTGTTGTCTAGAGTAACATGGATCAAGCCCATCTTCTCTAGTCTTATTTTTGTCTAATTATTAACTGTTGTGTTGTGTGTCGTCGACTCACAGGAGACGAGAACATAATGCAAAAGTTCTAGTTACGACCCCCTCCCCTGTTTACCACATTTCCACAGCTTCATCATCATCCCCTCAGGGCACACTCCCTGGTCTCCTAGGTCTCGCCTTAAAATCTGGGTAGAAACCTCCATGGACCTACAATTTTTGCATTCTGCATTCCTATAAATTCCGCATCCCATAGATGATGCCAAGTAAAATCTAGTTATATTTTTCAGGTCTCAGAATTAGTTTTAAATGATTTCCCATTATTTTTCTTTTTCTTTCTTTCTTTTTTTTTTTTTAAGGTTTTTTGAAACAGGGTCTCACGTTGTGGTTCAGGCTGGCCCTGAGCTCAGCCTCAAATTCACGTCACAGCAATCCTCCTGCCTCTGCCTCCCAAGTGCTGGGATTACAGGCGTGAGCCACCGTGCCCGGAACTGTGGTATGTGGTACTGATTGCTGCTGGGTGTGAGTCTCCACGCCCACTATGGTATGTGGTTACCAGGGATCGAACCCAGGCCCTTGCGCTTGCAAGACAGGCCCCGGAATCACTGAGCTATATCCCCGGCCCCTCATTATTTTTCTTATGACAAAATGCCAGCATTCCAATTTTGGAATTCGGCAGTCCTGGGTTCAGTTATCAGTACAAGTCTCTTACACTGTCTGAAGAGTTGTGAAACCCTACTTTTTCTGAGCGTAGTGGTGAATACCTGTAATCCCATCACTCCTCTGAAGGCTGAGGCAGGAGGATTACTGTTAGTTTGAGGCCAGCCTGAGGGCCTTAGAGAGTTCAAGATCATCCTGAGCTCTATAATAAGACCCTATCTCCAAACAAACAAACAAATAAAAATTTAAATAAAGAAAAATGAATTTAAAGGAGCCTACTTTCGACTCCTGTTTCTTCTGACTTTTGCAGACTTGGGAAATGTATTTATCCTCTCTGACTCCCAGTGAAAAGCAGACCTACTTTAGAAGTGTGTCATGAGGGAAGGGAGGGCCATTGGGAGGAAAATGGTTGTGTGGTGAGCATGCGCACCATCGACCAAAGGCACAGCTAGCCCACGTAAAGCAGCACACTTCGAATATAAAAGAATGTGTAACACGGTTTTAAAAAACGTTTGCCACGGGAAAATACATGTTAAGTCTTAGCACAGTGTCTTGGCTCTTATCACATGTCCAATTAATTGTTAATTCTATGTTCTTTTTAAAATGTGTGTGTGTGTGTGTGTGTGTGTGTGTGTGTGTGTGTGTGTGTGTGTGTACGCGCACATGCGCAGAACAGGGATCAAACCTGGGGCCTTGCGCATGCACAGCATGCACTCTGCCACTGAACCACACATCCAGTCCCCTTTTTTTTGCCCTGAAATAAGAATAATAAATATTTCCAGCAACATGGATGTGAGGGTGCAAATGAGATAGCTGGGTCTGAGTGCTGTCTGACAACAAAGTACATGCTAGGTATATATAGTAGGTGTAATTAGCTCATAGGGTTGTTAAAGGATTCAATGGGATTACATAGTGTAATATTGGTAAATATCATTTCCCCCTCTCAACAGGGTAATTCTCTCCTTGAGTTTCAGAGACTGTGACTATATTATCCGTAACTTACAAGTCCATTTTTGTTTAATTTTAAAACCATTCTTCACCCTACTTAATCCCTATACTTGTCACCTGTTTATGTGCCAGGATGCCACAGAAGGCAGAAATGGGACATTCCCATTCAGATCAGGCTTGGGAATACTCCTTCAGTACTAAGATCCTGCTCCTGAAACAGCTAGTACCTTCCTATTCTTCCCAGACATGCAGCTGACAGTGGAAAGGGGAAAGGAGGAGAAGGTGGAAAAGCAATGATCCAAAATCTTCTTTAAGATTGATGGCAAGTCCTACATCTACCTAGGAAATGACTTGAAAGACCATGTAAGGGGTAAAAGCATTGGTGAAAAGAGGACCATCCAATTGCCATGACAACTGCAATGTTACAAATAAATACTGCAGCATGGCTTGTTTCTAAACAAACTGACCTATTCTTTACATTCCTTGGCTCCTCTCCTTGTTTCGGCACCCTCCTTTCGTTCTTATCCACTCATTTCTACCTGTTTAGGAATGTAGCGAAGAACATTCCCTTCTCAGTTTCCCCACCCCAAATAAAATCTACTATCATGTTGTTCATTTATACGGGTATCAGGAACTCTGTCTCTTCATGCGGATTCTTTTTTTTTGAGACAGTCTCACTTTGTACTTCCATCTAGCCTCGAACTCACTATGTAGCCAAGGCCAGCCTCGAACTCACAGCAATCCTTCTGCCTCTGCCTCCCGAGTGCTAGAATTGCAGGTGTGAGCCACCATGCCCTGCATTGTGGTATGTGGTTACAGGGATCAAACTCGGGACCTTTTGCTTGCAAGACAGGCGCCAGAACCACTGAGCTAACTCCCCAGCTCTTCATGAGGATTCTTGCATTGAGTTCCTGGAAGGTATAGTGAGCTAGAAACCTCCACCATATCTTGACAGTCAAAGCAATACTGGTATAGTGGTCCTGTTGAGGCACCAGATTTCTCTAAATTTCCCTTTTCCTGTGTGCATTGCAGAAACGGTGCTGTAAATTACAGGAAATATGGGCAACATTTGAGTCACTTGTGTTCTTATTCAACTGACCCAGTTTGAACCCAGTCTCCCTCCCTTGCTGGTCCCCTGTGCTTTAGCCAAACACGTCAACTGGTTCCTGGCACACACCATTCTATGCCTTGGCTTTTGCCACTTTCTCTGCCTGGAAGACAGCATCCCCTTTCTGCTATTTCCTTTGCCCACTTATCAGACTCTCATCTGTCTCTCTTTATGTCTCAAACTAAACAGTACCTGTTCTACAGGCTTCTTGGATGTCCATAACTGATAAATTCTTGCATTTCTTATTTGTGTCCTTTTCTAGTATTTGTAGTTGTTTATGTACATCTTCAGCCTCTCTCCCACAACAAAGCAAGCCCCATGACAAAAGTGCTCTCCTTGATTCCTTATACCACTCCCAAATATGGCCTATTTATGATATGTAACCCCCCCAACTAGCCCCTTGACCTATAAGTTCTTTGAGCTCAAAGGTCATTTCTTTTCCTTTTTGAGACAGGGTCTCGCTTTGTAGTTCAGGCTGGCCCTAACCTTGCCCTGACTTTGTAAGCCTCAAACTCACAGCAATCCTCCTGCCTCTGCCTCTGCCTCCTGAATGCTGGAATTACAGGCATGAGCCACCAGGCCCAACACTGGATGTGGTACTAATTGGTGGTGGGCGTGAGTCAGCACACCCGGCTTTGTTGTATGTGGTTACCTGGTTACTGGGGACAGAATCTGGCCCTTGCGCTTGCAAGGCAGGCTCTGGAAACACTGAGCTAGATCCCCGGCCCCAAAGGGCCATTTCCTGTTCCTTATGATATACCCAGCATCTAGGTGATTCTTGACACATAGTTGATGCTCCAAAAGTACCGGTTAAAATAATGATTCAAAGTAGATACTTTGATGAGAAATGAATTAAATTAATTTATAAAGCAAAACCTCAGATTAGTGGGAAAAGTGATACACATAGATAGGTGCATAGAATTTACTCATTCAGCAGAGTTCAAGACAAGTGAGAATCTTGCCTTTCAGACATTATGTTTTACTGGGATAAACAAAAAGTTAACAAATCAAAAAATAAACTAGCCTGAGTGTGATGGTGCACACCAGTAATCCTAAGCACTCCATAGGCTGAGGCAGGAGGACCAACCTGGGAATCTTAGCAGGTCTGTCTCGAAATAAAAAATATGAAGCCCTGGGGATGCACGCAGTGGTAGAATATCATCCCTGGGATTCATCCTAATACAACAATTAGGAAGAAAAGAAAAAGAAAAAGGGGCAGGGAGAGAGGAAGAGAGGGAGGGAAGGAAGGTTTATATAAGTGTTGTGAAGGAAATACCCAAGAAATTGGTTCTCTACATTCACTTCACACAGTCAGCCATCATGAGATTTGGAAACTACTCTAGTCTTGCAAGATAGGCGCCAGAACCACTGAGCTAAATCCCTGGCCTAGATTTCATTTTATTGCATTGTTTAGATATAGCTCCCTCAGATAGTACTCCATAAGTTGTTAGCCACAAAATTTTGATTTGATTACTATTATTATTATTTGATTACTATTATTTGATTACTATTGCTATTATCACCATCATCATCATTTTCATTCTTATTTTGCCCTACTGGGGATTGAACCTAGGAATTTGTGCATTCTAGCCAAGTGCTTGATCACTGAGCTACATTCGCATCCCCTTTTATTTTTATTTTAAAAACAGTTTTAGGGAGGGGCTAAATTGCCCTTGCTGGGCTTGCTGCTTTCCTGTCTCAGCCTCCTTACTAGCTAGTTTTTGCAATGGGCACTTATAATAAGGACAATCTGTGAGGAATAGGACCTTTGTCAGTCACTAAATCTGCTGGCACTTTGATCTTGAACCTCCCAGCCTTCAGAACTGTAAGCGATAAATTTCTATTATTTATAAATTACCTAATCTCAAAGATTTTGTTATAGCAGCCCAGGCTAACTGAGATTTCTTTGGATGGAGGGGCTTTTCAAGGGGGATACTGTGATTTGAACTCAGGACCTGGAGCACGCTAGGAAAGTGCTCTGTCACTAAGCTACATTCATACCCCAACTAAGACTTTTTTATTGTTATGGCGCAAAAAGCTCCTTCAAGGCTTTTATTATTAAGACACTAATCCAGTTAATGAAAGGTCCACCCTTATTTAGAAATCTCTCAAAGACTCCACTTAATGCTATCATTTGGGGGTTAGATTTCAAAATTTAAATTTTGAGAGATACATAGATTCAGGCCACAGCAGACATATATTCCTTCGATTGTACAAGGTCTGGAAGTAGTGTAATCCAATAGCAATGAGCACTCTAAGTGCTCATACTTTGGTTTCTAAGAGATGTTCACTGTTAACAAAGATCTTAGGGATACTAAGAGAAACACTTACTACATATGGGAAGTACAAGGTGAACTCAGAATATCTTACTGTGCCAAAATTTAAGGTAGTATTCAAAATAATGGTAGAATCCAAAAGAATCCAGAAGCCAGTTTGAGAGGGTTAAATTTGGGACAATTTGAGCATTGAAATAAATGATTATAGTAATATAAAATAGAAAGCCATGAGTTTTTACCGATATAAGTAAGTAAATGAATAAGCAAGAGGTGGACGCCTGTAATCCTAGCTCCTGGGAAGCTAAGGCAGGAGAATCACAGCAAGTTCAGGGTCAGATCCTATCTGAAAAAAAAAAAAAATGAGCAAATGAGACGACTAAAAAGATTAAATACAGAAAGAATTCTGGAATTAGAAAAGTTACTATTTGGTAAACATCATGGTAATTGTTAAATCAGCCAAGAAACATTACGGATGGGTGAAAATTCAGTGAACAGGATACTTACATAAAATATGTACCCATAAAATGCTTAAGAATTATAAGTGAAAAAGAGAAACTGTACAGTCAAGAAATCTGAGAGATGTCACCTTAATCAAAGCGAGATAAGGTTTTACCAGCAGTTAAGGGAGCAAACTGAGCCTGTGTACCATCTGACAAGATGCAATGAGAAAAGCCAAGCATCACTTTTGTGGTAATACACCACAAATTTATTGCCTCACTCAAATGATGACGAATCATCAGATAAGTGCAAGCTAAGCAACATTCTATAAAATAATTGGCCTATAACAGTGATGGCGAACCTATGGCACACGTGCTGCAGCAGGCTGTTTGTTATTAAAAGCTCTCCAAGGCTCTCCATCGCTGGTCTATAATCTTTAAAAGTATAAGGGACTGAAAGTCAAGAAAAAGTTAAGGAATCATTGTTCTAGATTGAAGAGCACAACTAAATACAACATAGGATCTTGGGTTGAAGCCTACATCCTCAAAGGGCATTATTGAGTCAATGGGTAAGACTTGCTCAAGTTGTATTAGGTGACAGTAATATATGAGTGTTCATTTTCTAACTTTGATAGTTTGGGTTATGTAGTAGAATACTTGTGTTTATGAACTATACACTAATGTATTGTGGGTAATGGGGCATAATGTTATCTATTCTTACTCAAATCAAGATGTGGGGACGAGTTAATTGTATTATTCTTGCAGAAAAAGAAAGTAAAGGCTGGGATGTAGCTCAGTGGTTCTGGCACCTGCCTGACTAGCACAAGGTTCCAAGTACAATTCCCAGTACAAAACAAAAAAGAAAGAGAAAGTAAATCTTGGTTGTTGAATAAGTGACTCATTAAAGAGCTCTGATATTAATCAATAATACCTATTCTATATATAAGATATTAGTAGCCATGTTGTGTACAAAGGGTGATTAAAAACTATGATGAAAGTTTACATTAAAAAAATATAATAAAAGACACATGTCATTAATCCCCTCAGAAAACTCCCCCTCACTTTGAACACACACTTATGCCACTTTCTGAAGCAGTTCTGGAAGTTTTCTTTTACACTTTTACAAGGTGTGATAAAAAATAAGTTGAATACTGCTATTGAGTGGTGTCTTATTCTTCTCTCATTACTGAGATGAAATACCAGACACTCAAAGTTAAAGGAGGAAAGGTTTATGTAGCTTATAGTTTTTAGAGGTTTCAGATCATAATTAGTTGGTTCCAGCAGAGGGGCAACAGCTCATGGTGGTGGAAGACTGCAAAAGCAACAAGAGACCTTAACAGCCTCCTGCTCTTTTATCTCATTCAGACTACTTAGGGTGGGCAGCACGGACACCCTTAACCTCGTGCCCTTGGGCCTAGCATTGCACCTTGAATCAGTCACACACTGTAGATTCAACCACCTTTGAAAAAGCATGAAGCTTTGGGGGAAGGGTGGACATCATAATACAAGCCGTCACAAGTGCCACCCAGTAGAAAGGCAGGCTTGTAAAAATGATTATGACATGTTTGCTTCTGTCTTATTCACTAGATCTGGTATCATGTGAGTTCTGACCTTGAAAGTAAACATTTTGAAATGATTCAGAACATAGAGACCGCAGTTCAACAAAAGGCATTAATGAGAAAAGACCTGCAGGACTGCTGCTTTAAAGTGGCAAGATTGATGGGATATGTATAATCAAAGTGTGTATGGGGACTTTACGGCAATGTATCTTTTTGTGTGTGTTCTAGGCATCAAACTCAGGGCCTGGTGCTTGCGTGTCAGGCACTGTGCCTGCTGAGCTATATCCCTGGCCTGGCAATTTTACTACAATACATTTTTTTATTTTATTTATTTTATTTTTTTTTTTAGGTTTTTTGAGACAGGGTCTCGCTTTTTTGTGGTTCAGGCTGGCCCTGAGCTCAGCCTCAAACTCACATCACAATCCTCCTGCCTCTGCCTCCCGAGTGCTGGGACTACAGGCGTGAGCCACCACGCCCGGCACTGCGGCACGTGGTACTGGTTGCCGCTGGGTGCGGTCTCCACACCCAGCACTGCCATGTGGCCACCGGGGAATCGAACCCGGGCCCCTGCACTTGCAAGACAGGCGCCGGAACCACTGAGCTAACTCCCCGGCCCTACAATACATTTTTAAAATTTAAACTTTCAGCAGTTTTCAACCACACTATTTTTTTTTTTTTTTTTAGACAGGGTCTCGCTTTGTAGTTCAGGCTGGCCCTGAGCTCAGCCTCAGACTCACATCACAGCAATCCTCCTGCCTTTGCTTCCCAAATGCTGAGATTACAAGCATGAGCCACCATGCCCAGCACTGTGGTATGTGGTACTGATTGCTTCTGCGCATCAGTATTGTATGTGGCTACCAGGGGATTGAACCCAGGCTCTTGCACTTGCCAGACAGGCGCTGGAACCACTGAGCTAAATCCCTGGCCCCTCAACCACACTTTCAATATTTCTGATCCTAATCTATGGGTATGACATCAAATAGTCACTAGGAGTGTGTTGAAATCCTGTTGGTTACTTACCCAACTATGTCTCACTCTTCCATTCTTTCTTGCTAATGAATCTCAGTTCTTCTGGCTTCTGCCTATCTCCAGAAGGTAAATTTTTAGTGGTCTAAGCCAGTTATAATTTAGACATGAATACGTACTGAATTAATGCTACTGTTACCTGAAAGAGGGCTTGCTGGGAAGAGGATGGGGTCTAGAGAAAGATTTTTCATTAGCTAAAAATAAGACATCCAGTGGGCCACTATCATTGGTACTATTCCAAAGGATGAAATGTTCCATATAGATCTTGGAGAAAAATTTTATAGTTTACTGAGCCGAAAAGTCCAGATGGTGAGAAATGTCAAGTCAGTAGCTTTTTTTCAACCAGGGCAACACTATTAAGTTCCTAGAAATAATGTGTCAAGATTTGTGAAGGCTAAATAAATGTTCAGCTCACTGGTTTTTTCCATGAGCTCAAACATCATCCAAATTATGAAAATAAATTATATGTTAATTTATTGAGGTAAAGTACATCTTTTATGAGAAATTAAAGGCATCTTAGCTATCTGTGAACTAAAAATTTCCCTTGACTATCTTTCTCAGATTTTTAATGGCAAGTAATAGAAAACTCCAGCTCAAATTGTATTGTCTCCCATAAGTGGCAAGAGCTAAGATGATTGGTTACTCGATTGCTTGCTGTAGCAGAAAATGACATTATCAAGGATGGAGATGTTTCTTCTCTTTTTCCGCTCTGTCACTTTCAGTGTGTTGGCTTTTGTCCTCAGACTTGTCTCTTGATGTTTGCAAAGTGACTGCCACAGTTTCAGTTATTACCTCTATGAAACAGATGAAGAGGAGCCATTTCATTCAGTCTTTGGATGTCTTTTATTTTTTGAGACAGGGTCTCACTTTATAGTTCAGGCTGGCCCTGAGCTCAGCCTCAAACTCACCTCACGACAATCCTCCTGCCTCTGCCTCCCGTGTGCTGGGATGACAGGCATGAGCCACCACCTCTTTGTCTTCTTCTTCCCCTTCTCCTTCTCCTTCTTCTTTGCAAGACAGATACAGTGCCACTGAGTTACATCCCCAGGCCACTTTTTGTAGACTCTGAATACAATAATTTTTTTAAGATAACATTTATTACAGGTAGGAAAAGAAATAGGATCAAAAGAGTGAGTTTGGGCCAAGTACAAGTAGGAAAAAAGTGGAGTCTATAGCATGAGAGGGAACTATCGTGAAAGAACACGGTTGCCTGAGCATCATAATTTTTAAAACTAATTCCTTCTAAAGAGACTTTGGGAGGTAATAATGGCAAAGAACATTTGGCTTTGGAGTTGGACAGACATTGTTTTAAATCCTGTGTCTACCATTTATTGTCAGAAGAATCTTGGACAAGTGACATAACCTCTCTGATCTTAAATTTCTGCATTGAAATAATGAGACTCACCAATCTATACCATTATTTGCAGATGTCTGTATTTGTGAATTTGCCTACTTGCTAAAACTTACACCTTAAAATCAATACTTGCTGCAGTGTGGTGCTCATATCTTGAATGTGTGTGGAATAGCAAAAAATGTGAGTTGTCCAGGATGGACGTTCTCAATTGAGATTGAATAAAGCAATGCTTAAACTCCCTAACTTTCTGTCTCTGTCTGTCTGTCTATCTGTCTGTCTGTCTCTCACCCTGTTGTTTTGTTCTTATGGTACTGGAGATTGAACCCAGTGCCTTCATATTGAGCGACATCCCCAGCCCTTTATTTTTTATTTTGAGACAGCGTCTCACTAAGTTGCTCAGGCTGGGTTGCCCAGGCTAAGTTGTCAGGTTTAATTTGTGATCCCTCTGCGTTAGGCTCCCAGAATGCTGGGATTACAGGAATAGGCTACCACACCCAGTAGCTAAAGCAATGCTTTACTTCTAAAATGTACTTTTCGTGATGTATTTAGTGCTACCCTGTTTATATTTAGTTGCTTTTTAAGTTTTGCTATATAAAATATAGCAAGAGTATTCATGAATTTCTGCTCACTCATTCTTTGGTTTGTTTGTTTTGGTTTTTGAGACAGGGTCTCACTATATTATTCAGGCTGGCCTTGAGTTTACAACAATCCACCTACCTCAGCCACATAAGTCCTGGAGATACAGGTGTGTGCCACCACGCCCAGCCTGATTACTCCTTTTAAGAGCAAGAAAATGTGTTGGAGAAAAGAGGGGGGAAATGTGTGTTGGATAAACTTTGTTCAGATATGAGTTATGTTGTTGTTTGCTATGAGTTCAACATGAAAGAATCAACAATATATATTAAACATAGTGTCTTTGATTGGTTCATGAAAATATTGTGGCCAGAAAAGCTCAGGGTAGTCCTGTATTTCCTCTAGGAGCAACTGGTATACACTAATTCAGTGTTTGTGTCCATTTTACAACATATGACTGTCATAATTAATGAGAATTATCTTGCAGGATTGTACAATTTAACTGAACTACTGCATACAAATAATTAGCATTGTTCCTGGCATATGAGTTAGGATTGTACGGGGGTGGGGGGTAAGGAGAAACTCATCTGGATACACTATCGGTTTGATTTTGACACTTATCTAGATAACACACGGTTCAAAGTAGTACAGTACATTTAAATAAAAGCTATGAAGATCCAGAAACTTCACAACAAAACTCTCAAGCTAAGCCACTGGATTTCCCTTGAGAAACCTTCAAATAGACCATTTCCTTGCAAATAACAGTTTACCTTCACAAAAATAGATGACCTAGCTCATGATCATAATTAGCCTTCTGGAGTTGAACAGCAGTTGCAAATGAGAGGCCATAGCTCTCTCCTTTCACTTTCTTAAACTGGTGTGGAATTCCTATTTCCTCTTCCCCAGAACGTGCGTCTTAATAATAAACAAGCCATACTTGGCCAACTATCATATTTGTGTGTGTGTGTATGTGTGTATGTGTGTGTGTGTGTCTGTGTGTGTGTATACTTATGTCTTTTAAAGGGCAAGAATTTTCTACACGAAATAAAGCACATTTTCACAAGCGGTTCAGGAAGGAAATCCACTATTGCCATTTTTTTTTCATTATTGTCATTTTGAAGATGCTGAAATAAGACCCAGTAAGAAAATTAGACAGAGTGACAGACCTAAGTAAAGCCTGTGCTGCTGCCATCTGTGCATTGTGGCTTCATGGTACTGTATTCTGTTCTTGCTGGATTAGGAACTAGTGGAGCCCAGACATACCTTCCATAAGAGTTGGCACTGTTCTTTCAGTTACCCCAAGGTGCCAAGTTTTTTCCCTGTCTTATGGCCGTGGTATTTGCTGTTTTCCTGTGTTTTCTCTCTCCTCTGTCTCTCTCTTTCTCTCTCTCTCTCTCTCTCTCTCTCTCTGGTGCTAAGGATTGAAAATCCAGAGCCCTACATCTGAGGCAAGTGTCTTACTGGTGAACCCTTATTCACTTTCCTTAACTATTATCTTTGGGCTCCAGCTGAGATATCCTTTACTCAGAGAGATGATGTCTCACTAAGCTCCTCCTACCCTCTTTCAAGGTATTCTGTACTTTCCTCCATAGCACTCTCATCACAATCTGCGTGCGCGTGTGTACACACACACACACACACACACACACACACACACACACACACACACACATCCATGTATATAATTAATCTTCCCCACTAGGCTCTTCATCTTGTGCAAGCAGGGATCCCATCTGTTTTTTCTTGTGCTGCATGCATTGCAGGGTCATAAGTAAATATTCACAGGAGAAATAAATAAATGAATGAAATGCTGTTCATCACATACTACTATGATTAAAAAAATAGCTTGGAGTAGGAATGAATATTATTAACACTATTTTGATGGTTGGTAATAGATATATTTATTTAATTTGGGGGGGAAGGGAGCTTGGGACTTGCATGCAGAACCTTGTGCATGCTAAGCGTGTGCTCTAACCACAGAGATATTGCCCTTTTCCAGTCTTTAAAGTCAGGCTTACCCGTCTTCTCCTGTTCCTAGTCTCTACCTGAATCATCAGAGACTATCGTCTACTGCATTTAACCTCACAGTGCTAAGCACTAATATCTGTTAAGTTTGGAGACCACTTTTGGGAATAGATACCCATACCAAGGCTGATTCCATTTACAATATTTTACTGAAATAAAGTTTGATTTCATATTATTCTGGAGTAACTCCAGGCATTCACTATTCAATGTGAATAATTCAATATTAGTTTGGAGTAACTCCAAGGCATTCACCATTCAAAGGAAAAGGCATTTGTTTGTTTTGCTAAAACTGAACTCTAACTATATGAAAGACACTGCTGCTTTTGTACATAACTGCGTGCATTTTAGGCAACCAAGAATAGGTACTGAAATCCTACAAAATTTGTATTATATATTTTAATTAATGACATTATTCTAATTGTAAAAGCAAAAATATTCTTATAGATATTTTGGAAAATGCAGTGGAGATTAAGGAGAAACAAAAAAATACATATCTAAAGAACCAGGGAAAAAATGGAAAGAAAGCTTTTGCAAATAAGCAGGGGTAGTGGGGTTGTAGGGAGGGGAAGGGAATGGGGGAAAAAGAAGAATCAAGATACATCATATTCATTTACAAATTCTCTATGATTAATGTTATCATCATGTATATCTAAATTGCATCAATAAAATTAATAAATAAAAAATATAAAAGAAAAAAAGGGCTTAGCATAGAACTCAACACTGAAGCAGATGCCTAGCATATACAGGCCCTGGATTCAATCTCTACCACCTTGGCAAAATGAAAGAAAACTACAAATACCATCACCCAGAGATAACCTTCTAACATTTTGATATAGTTTCCCTCAGCTTTGTCTGTATATGTGGGTAGGCACATATACATTTTTATAATAGTTATTATATGCATACATATATAATAGCTATTATTTATTAACTATGTCAAGTACTTTGATTTTCTTTTTATACACATTATCACATAATCCTTCCATTATAGTTCTCAGAGAATATATTACTTTTGTTACTTTACAAATGAATAAGTTAAAGTTCAAAGTATAGTTTATTTATCTAAGGCCATGTAGTTAGTAAATGGTAAATCTGAGATGTAAATCTAGATCTAATTCTAAACCTCACTATCTCAACAGTTGTTATATGTCTATCTGTACATTTCTATGTCTCAGATCAAGTTGAAATTGCCAGAGAACTAGTTTTAATTCTGCTTTTTAGAATGTTGATTTTTTTTTGAGATAGGATCTCACTTTGTAGGCCAGACTGGCCCTAAGCTTTATGTAGTCCAGGCCAGCCTTGAACCCACAGCAATCCTCCTGCCTCTGCCTCCCAAGTGCTGGGATTACAGACATGAGCCACCACACCCAGTATTGTTGTATGTGGTTACAGAGGATAGAACTCAGGACCTTGTACTTGCAAGGCAGGCACCAGAACCACTGAGCCAAATCCTCAGCCCAGAATTTTTATTTTTATTTTTTAAAAATAACATTTCATATCTTTCTCTGACCTAATTTTTCTTTTTGAGACAGTGGTCTCACTTTGTTGTCCAGACAGGCCTTGAACTCACGATATAGTCCAAGTTTGCCTTGAATTCAGTGTAGCCCAGGCTGGTCTCAAATTTGTGGCAATCTCCTTGCCTCAGCCTCTAGAGTGCTGGGATTGTAAGCATGTACCACAGTGCCCAGCTTCACTAATCTAATTTTAATGGTTTTATAAGTTTCCATCAGATTGCTGGAATAATATTCAAAGCCCTGGTTTTGATCCCTAGTACCAAAAAGCAAAAACAAAACTGAACTAAGAATAAAAATAATGAAATGTTGCCACTACTCTGGCAAAGGATAGATTGGCTAGATATTTTGATTTTTCCAACTATTCATGCCATCTTATTTTCTTAATATTTCTTCATATCCTATCTGAATTTCTTGCTTGCTTGCTTTTTGTCTTCCAGTTCAATGAACTATATTTCATTGGCTTTTAAAACCATGTTTAATACTTCAGAAGTTACATATCTTGTTATGAATTTAAAAGTGATATTTTTAAATACATTTTAAAAAAACTTTGCCTTGTTTTTAATATCACTATGAAATAACAGCTCTTGATTTTTTGTGAGTACCATGTTGTATTTAGTATACTTTTATTTCCCCTTGTTATTTACATCCCAATCACTAACCCAGCTTGATTTTGTTCATGAAATCTATCCTTTCAGACCTTGAGTATCCTTTTTTTTTTTTGAGACAGGGTCTCGCTTTGTGGTTCAGGCTGGCTTGAGCTCAGCCTCAAACTCACATCACAGCAATCCTCCTGCCTCTGCCTCCCAAGTGCTGGGATTACAAGCATGAGCCAACACGCCCGGCACTGTGTTATGTGGTGCTGGTTGCTGCTGCGTGTGAGTCTCCATGCCCAGTATTGTATGTGGTTACCGGGGATCCAACCCCGGTCCTTGCGCTTGCAAGACAGGCACCGGAACCACTGAGCTAACTCCCTGGCCCCCAAACCTTGAGTATTCTTGGGAAAAGACTTTTGTCATTTTTTTCAATACTAGATATCAAATTCAATCCTATTGTACTGAGCTACAGCCCTTCAAAACATTACTATTCTTATTATTACTTTAAATTTCCAGACAGGGCTTTGATATGTTGTCAAATTACTTGGGCTGGATTCAAATTTGTGATCTTCGGGCCAGGGATTTAGCTCAGTGGTTCCGGCGCCTGTCTTGCAAGGGCAAGGGCCCAGGTTCGATCCAGGCTGGCTTTCAACTTGCTGTGTAACCCAAGTTGGCTGGCTTTTAACTGTGATCCTCTAGCCTCACCTTCCCAAGCTCTGGAATTATAGTCATGCATCACCATGTGGGATCAGGAACTTTTTTTAGTCTTGAATTATCCTTCAGCATAAGTATAGCATTGACCAGTCTTTTCTTTTATAATACATAACCTGAGTGGTATCATTTTTGAACCTTTTATATCTAAGTACTTATTTCTGAGGTCTTCACAATGACTGATCAAGATGGCTAATGGATATGTACGTGGTAACTTTCTGTCAGTATGAGAAAAAGAACTTGAAGGAGAAAAGGTTTATTTTAGCTCAGTTTCAAAACTGTGAGTCCACGGTCCATACTCGTTTCTGGGTCTGTGGTGAGGCAGAACATCATGGTGAGAAGAATGAGGTACAGCAAAGCCACCTCATGTCAGACAGGAGGCAGAGAGAGAGAGAGAGAGAGAGAGAGAGAGAGAGAGAGAGAGAGGAAGCCAAAGAGAAAGCGGTAGTCCTCCAGGTCATGCCCCCTTGACCCACTTCCTTCAGTTAGGCCCCGCCTCCTAACTGCCAATCACCTATGGGACTCCGATTATGAAGTCAGCAACCTCAAGATCCAGACATTTCCCAAAAGTTCATCAGCTGACAATTAAGCTTTAACAAAATGAGCCTTTCAGGGGACATTTTAGATCCCAACCACAATACTGTAGCTTCTTATAAACATTTACTCTGTGAACTCTGTAGGATATATTTTATTGACTTATGTTTTACAGAGTTGTCGAATCATGAGGTTACCTTGAATTTTGATCTTTGGTGGTAATCTGTCCTTTTTTCTTTTTCTGACTAAATTCTTGGAGGCTTTTTTCTTTATCTTTGAGGTATTTTTAAAAATGTCACCAAGCTTATCTAGATGTTAATTATTTTTATTCATCTGGCCTGTAGGTTTCAGTCTTAGGAAAATTATTTAATTATCACTTCTATTCCTACCCTGTTTTACTTTCTAGGATTCCTAACGTATTCATTCAAGTCATTCAACAAGTATTCACGGAGCAGGACCTCAGAGTTCAGCTGGCGGTGGACCACTTGCCAAGTGTGTGTGTGAGGACGTGGGGTCCAACCCTAGCACACACAAAGTATTGAGCAACTACTCTGTGCTAGGCACTGTTTTGTTTGGAGGATCCATCACTAGGGAAAAATGAGTCCTTATATTTTTGCCCATTGGATATTCTGAATCTGCTTTCTGTATAACTCATTTTGATTCTGACATTTTGAAGGACCTCATCCTTTGAGCTTTAGCAAATTTTCATAGCCTTATGATTTTTTTTTTCATTTCTTTAACATAGAGAGGTCGGTGCTTGTCTACTTGGTTAATACTTACGTAGAAATTGCAGTGGGTTCTGTTAGAGGCTGGAATGGGTCTGAGGGTTTGCCTATCTCTTTGCTCGCCTTCAAACCAAATGGAAGGAGAATAAAGTTCTGTTGGGTGATATTTTATAGAAGTAGGATCTTGAATTGACCCTTCCTTATAATTGAGACTTTCTATATTCTAACTAGCAGAAATTCCTCAAACTTTCGGGCATATGGAAGGCTTTTCTCTCTATTTTTATTCCTTTGATCATTTCAATGTGAATTTAGAATGAGGCAATTTAGAAGCCTGTCCTTACAAAGACTTCTTATTTTAAAAACCACAAGCTAACATTTTTTTCTCTACGTTAAAATGTCAGAAAAAAATGCTCAACTCATAATTATATGTAGTTTTAAATTTTTTTCATAAAATATCTCAAATCCCTTGGAAACTACACAGACAGTCTTGGGAGAATTGGAAAAATGAAGTTTGACTGTGATATATAACTTTACCGTGGCTTTGAACAAACTATTTGAACTTCAAGTTCTCTAATCTCAGATCTTCTTACGTCATAGCATGACATGGAAAGCCCTAGAAAAATGTGGAAGCTCTTTGATCTCTTCAAACATAGATGCTAAGGAAACCTGATGCCTTTTTGTTACTGTATATGTGCTATTATAGGTTCGAGCGTTTCCAAGTCAGCCCAAGGAGTGTATGCTTGAGGGCTGGCAAATGGAGCCGTTTGGTGGCAAGCTGGGTAGGCAAAAACAGTTCTCAAGAATAGAGGGGAGCACTGTAGCTTTAGACACTATCATATTGTATAGGATTGAAGAGCGTGGTAAACACATTCTTATTTTTTTGTTAGGTCAAATGACTATGCCACATTTGTCTGAAATTAGCTCCCCCTACCATGGAAATGAAGGCCTCCGGGTAGGTTAATTTGGCCCACACAGACAGCATATGTTCCCTAGTTTTGTAGGTGCAAAAAGAAACATCCCTCTGGTTATCTCAGAATGTTAAAGAAAATATTTTATGACCTTCAGCAAAAATTTTTAGGTTCTAGCTCTTTAATACTGCTAATTCTTCTTATATTTTATGACAGTTTTTAAATGAAATTTCTATAAAATTCAACATGAATTTTCCTAATCATGGGAAACAATATTGTCTTCACTAAGGTCCGTGTCACAAAGCTGTTTCCACACTATGGAGATAAATGCCCATCTCATTAGACAAGTGACTTTTTTCCTAAAGTAAGGGGTGAGAGATGAAGAAATAGTCATTTCTTCCTTCTGCACAAAGTCGTGCAAATGCATCATATCTGTAACCATAGGCCAGAACAGAAGTGGGCATTTTAATTCTTATAGCCCGTTGTGTTGCTATGTACCAGATATTGCCAGAGGAGCTCAACACACACCAGTAAACAAGGCAGAGCTCCGCCCTCATGGAACTTCAAATGCAGCAGGGAAGACTATTACTCCACTAATCGATGTGAAGTAATATGAAGGAAATGTACAGACTGCAATACACGCAAATACGAGTAGGAGAGGAGCCAAATGTGGCAGCGCATGCCTGTGATCCCAGCTCGAGGGAGGCTAAGGCAGGATTGTTGTGAGTTTAAGCCAAGCCTGGACTACATAGTGAGTTCAAGACCAGCCTGAGCTGCATTGCAAGATCTTGTCTAAAATAAACAAAACAAACAAAAAAGAGTAGAAGAGGTGAAGGCTACTTTCATAGGGCAGGGAATAATAATATCTTTGTAG
The DNA here is from genome assembly GCA_004026965.1 of Petromus typicus. Classification (NCBI taxonomy): domain Eukaryota; kingdom Metazoa; phylum Chordata; class Mammalia; order Rodentia; family Petromuridae; genus Petromus; species Petromus typicus. The sequence continues at coordinate 26,521 of PVIR01005956.1, forward strand.
TGACATTTCAATCAAGCCTTAAAAGCTAGGCTTGACAACAGGAGCCTGTAACCCTAGCTACTCAGGAGGCTGCATCAGGAGGCTTGATAGAGCCCAGGAGTTCAAGACCAACTTGGGAGACCTTGCCTCAAAAGAACAACAACAACAAAAATAATTTTTAAAAATAAATGAATAAATAAAACTGAGCCTTAGGATAAGGAACCTGCTGAGAAGGAACCTGGAAAGAGCAGCAGAAAAACATTACAGTACGCTAAGGTTCTTAACTTGCAAAAAGAAGTACCAATGGTTTTTAATACAATAGTGGAAAGTAAGGTGTCATAAAATCAGTTTGGAAAAGTATACTGTGACTGGATATTTGTTTGGTAGTGCTAGGGATTGAACTCAAGGCTTGCACACATTAGACAAGCAATCTACCACTGAACTATACTCCTGACCCCCAGACTTCTATTTTAATATTACTCTACCTGTCTTTTGAAGGAATACATAAGAGGTTATGAGTGGAAGTAAAGAGATCATAAGCTTATACTAAGGGATAATGGAGATGGAAGGAGCAATTCCAATTAAAGTTAATGTGGTATGATTGAAAAATGTGGTGAATGTTTTAAAAAAAGTTTTTTAAAATTACCACAGTGAAAGACACATTGCCATCGATGCCCTTCAGAATGGTCCCTCTCACACTGAGCATACTTATCCTATCTCTCTTGCCACTTTCTGAAGCAATTCTGGAAGTCTTCTGGCACAAGCATCTTTAGTTGTGCTCTCACAGCTTCTATGATGTCCTGAATCAGTTCAACATGTCCATCTTGCATGGTCATTTGTCTTTGGGGAAGAGCCAGAAGTCTCAGTGCCAGATCTGGTGGATAAGTTGGGTGAGAACACGTGACAATGTTTTGAATGAGCCTGTTTTTCTGTTGGGTGGCACTCAGCAGCATCAGTGATAGTATTTTGTATCTTTATCACAACCTATAAAGGCCCTCATGGGAAAGGACTTCCGGAATTGCTTCAGAAGACAAAGAATGATGTATGGTAAGTGGATTCAAAGCAAGCAAGGGTACTGTGAGGGGAATTATATGGCAATGTCTTTTACTGTAATAAGTGGGTTTTTAAAAATTGAACATTAACCATATATTTTGATCACACCTTGTATTTTAGGTAGACATGATAGGACTTGTGAATGAACTTACTCAAGAGATGAAAAAAAAAAGGAAAAATCAAATATGCCTCCCAGGTTTTGTAATACGTAATTAAATACTGTTATTACAGATGGTTAAGATCAGGGAGAAAAAAAAATCAAGAGTTTGGTTTGGACATGATAAATTTAAAATGTCTATGATGTATGAGAGATAAGATATAACAGGAAGGCAGTTGTGAGAGTCTGGAGTCGAGAGAGGACAGGAGACAGACATTATGAATGAATGCCAGAAGTAAATATTTTAGCCTTGAGAGCCGAGCGCTGTGCTATACATCTGTCACTCCAGCTAATCAGGAGGCTAAGGTGGGAAGATCATTGGGTGTAGTACAAAGTCACCCTGGCTACATAGTCAGAACCCACCTCAACAAAAGAAAACAAAAGAAAAATTTTAGTTTGAGAACTGAGTGAGATCTATGCAAAGAAAGTAGAAAAAAGGAACCTAGGAATGAGCTTGGAGAATTATCCAGGTGAACTAGTTGTGCCACTGAAAAGAAATAGTGAAGGATATTAACAGGAACATGTGGTTTGTAGAAGAAATTTATAACTTATATTTGGAACTTGATAAGTCTGGAGTTCTGACTTGGTTCCTGCCATTGCCACTATGGTGTCTGGGCAAAATGTATGGGTTTCCCTTCATAATGTTAATGCCATATTTTATTTTTTAATCACACAGTCTTGTTAATTCTCTGTGAATTTTCAGAATAAAACATTCCTAATCTTTTCCTGCATTGGGATTTATTTTATTGAGAGAAAATACTTCACTAAGATTCACATTGCCACAGCTGTTTCTGAGTGATATTGCTAACTGGCTATGTCACCAATCTTAGACCATGAGTTACTTTTTCTTTTTAGTAACAGACATGAGATGAAGGATAAATTTGTTCAGTGATCTCTCTCTGGGCCCAAATGTACTTTGCCTGGTAGCACATAAATTGAAGAAAATATAGGGGTAATATACATATATTAAGTATCTATCATGTGCCAGAAACACTGGTGATAACTCAGAGAACAAGACAGACACATGTCAGAACTTACATATTAGTAAGGGATGGAAAAAAAATTAACCTACAAATAAAATACCTGAAAGTGTGGTGTGAATGATAAAACAATCAAATATACGAAATGAAAATTACCTATCTGGGGTCACTACAGTATTTAAGGAACCTTCTTTAAGGAGTTAACATTTATAGTTTCTTCAAATAATTTTTTGTTACACCAACACTGGGAGGTGTAGCTGTTCCTTGATGGACATCAAAGTTTTTTTCCCCCTTTGGTACCAGGGATCAAACTCAGGACCTTGCACTTGCAAGGCAGTCATGGCACCACTAGGCTAAATCCCTAGCCCTCTTTTTCTTTTTCTTCTTCTTCCCCCTACCTGGCCAAACAGCTCATACTGGAATATTCAGTAGCAGCACACCTTAAACATGTAGATGTTGAGAGTGTCTACCCTGGGAAGAGTATTGCATTGCCAATGTTTAAAATTACCTATACAGGGAGCTGGGGGTATAGCTCAGTGGTAGAGCCTGGACTTATTTGCACGTGTTAATTTCTGGATTCAGTCCTCAAAATTAAAACAAATAGTGAAATAGAAGATTTCCTGAACAGGTCAGAAGGTGGCGGTGTTTCCTCAGAGACAGCGTTTGGAGTGATGCGGCCACGAGTCAAAGAATGCTGATGGATACTAGACACTGGAAAAGGAGAACAGATTTTCTCCCAGATCCTCCAGGGGGAGTACAGTTCTGATAACATGTTGGTTTTGGACTTTGGGCCTCCAGAATTGAGAAATAATAAATTTCTGGATTTTATTTGTTTTTATTTGGCTGTTTTATGCTGTCAAGATTATAGCAATTTGTTGCAGCAGGCACAGGAACCTATTGCGGATCCTAACTACTTGAACCTGGAGTGCCTACCAAGCCCAATTTCTTTCTCAACCCCTCAATTCATTGGTTTTCAATCTAGATATCCATAGATGCAGACAATTCTACCTTTGTCTGAGGCACACGGAGTAAAGAACTATGTCTGAAATTGTATATTACTGTGTTTTAAATCTTTAATGTACTCAGACTATATTGGAGCTTCATGGAAATTTTGCAAATTAAGACACTGAACCATGGCTTGTAAAATCTACTAAAAAGTGAGAGTAATTACTTCATTTTGTGTGATTATTTCATAGAGAATAGGAGGGGAAAAAACCCTAAGGCAGAAACAAACAAAAAGTACTTGTGGAGATTTTATATAGCAAAGAAAATAATCAATAAAATGTAATCTAAAGGATAGGACAAAATATTTATGAAATATACAGTAATGGGGTTAATCGCCAAATATCATGATTCATGCTAAATGTGGTGGCACATGCCTGTGATCTCAGCATTTGGGAGGCTGAGGCAGGAGGATTGCTGTAAGTTCAAGGCCAGCTTTGGCTACACAATAAGACTAGCTTAAACTACATAGTGATATTCTGTGTCAAAACAAAACATAACAAAACAAAACACATAACAAATACTATGACTCACTTTTAACAAACAGGATACTCTATAGGAGAACTAATGAGATGTCACTTCAAAGACTAGGTTATAAAAGATTGTGTCTTCATTTTGAGATCTCTCTCTCATTCTCTGATTCACTTGGAGGGAAGACAGTTGCTGTGTTGTGAACTGTCTCACGGAGAAACCTCCAGCCAAAAGCCAATGAGGAACAGAGCAGACTCGGTCCAGCATTTCAAGAGAACTGAATCTGCTGACAACCACAGGTGAACTGAGAAGCAGATCTTCCCACAAATCTAGTGAGAGACTTGGAGCTGATCAACACCCAGATTCCTGGTCTCAGGAAATGGAGAGACAATCAATGTTTGTTGTTTTTTTTTACTAAAATTTTGGGGTAAAACTTACAGGAGACCAGCTTGTAACTGTACTGGGCAAACTATATTATTGAGTTGGCTTATACATTATCTATTGATTAAATTGTGAATCTGTGGTAGGCCTATGTGACTTGCCAGATGAGCCTTTGGCTGGCTTATTTTGGAAACAGAACTCCCTATGCTCATGGTCACCACTGAGATCTCCATGATCAATGATACTGTGAAATCTCAGATGGCAGGACGACACTACAGCTGAGGATTTAGGACCTTGTGCAGCCATTCTCTCAGGTCGAACGCTAGCTAAAGATGACACAGGTGACTTGTTAATTATGACCTGGCCTTCGCGAGAATGCATCATCCTCCCTTTTTACAAGTCTGGTTTCATCAGCACCTTAGTGCTGTTGTTCCCTGCATCTCCCTTTGTGCCCCCTGCTATTTTGTGTTCAATCTAGATGGACAAGTCGGGGCCTCCTGGTCATAGAGAAGCAGCGCTAAGATCAGTCTAAGCCTTTGTTTATGCAAATCTTTGTCCCTTTAGTATTCCTTTATCCTTTGCTGTACTCTTAGTCAGGAGGTCGGCAGTCTCTGCTAATAACTAACAATAACAATCATAAGACTTGAAATACTAATTTAGAAACACTGAAAGAGAACTGAGAAAATAGAATCAATAAGTTGTAGTTTCTATGGTTACACTATTTTTTTATAGCTTCTTAAATATTCTAATTACACTGACTAGATTCTCTAAGGCTAATTTATCAGTTTATTGAGTTGTAATAGTTTTGCTCTCAGGTCACCATTAGTCTAACCTCTGGATGCCTGTATGGACCGAAAACACAAATATTTATTGATTCATTCACATATTAATTCACTTTTTCTGTTGGAGACTTAAAAATACAATCAAACGACACGTTAATTCCCTTGGTCTTTATTTTGGATTTTTGCTCACAAGAGTTGTGCGTCTCTGGGTGTGCTGCACACACCTACAATCTTACCACTGGGGAGAGTGAGGCAGGAGGATTGATACAAGTCTGAAGCCAGCGTAGGCTACACAGTGAGTTCAAAGCCAGCCTGAACTATACAATTTGTCTCAAAGCAAGCAAACAAAAACCAAGACTAATGTATACATGTTGAATTCATTCTTTTAAAAATTGTTTATTTTTGCAGTATTGAAGGTTGAACTCGGTCTTTGCAGTAAGTCTATATTCCTAGCGCACATGCGCCCTTTTCTCTTGGCACCAGGGATTGAACCTCAGAGCCTTTGTACTGTTTAATAACCCCATCCCCCGCCCTTTTCATTTTCAGTTTTGAGACCTGTCTTATTAACATGTTAAATTGCAACTTTTGTCTCTGTCTCCCAGAGTGCTGGAATTACATGCCACCATGCCCAGTTTAAAATTTTATTTTTAAGGGGCCGGGGAGTTAGCTCAGTGGTTCCA
>PVIR01005956.1:32105-52240 GCA_004026965.1 Petromus typicus
AACAATACTGGGTGTGGAGACCCACACCCAGCAGCAACCAGTAGCACATACCACAGTGCCGGGCGTGGTGGCTCACGCCTGTAATCCCAGCACTCGGGAGGCAGAGGCAGGAGGATTGTGATGTGAGTTTGAGGCTGAGCTCAGGGCCAGCCTGAACCACAAAGCGAGACCCTGTCTCAAAAAACCTAAAAAAAAAAAATTTATTTTTAAAATTTGCTTGTGGTGCTAGGGATTAAACCCAGGGCCTCATGTGTGCTATTCCCCCAGCACCTATTATTATTTTAAAAATTTTTTTGGGGGGGATACTGAGGATTGAACTTAGGACCTTGCACTTGCCAGGCAGGTGTGGTGCCACTAAATCCTTGGCTCTTTTCTTTTTTTTTAATGAAAGGAATAATATATAATGTGTAATGAGAGAAAATAGAGAAGCAAAAGAAGACAGTTTTAAACTTGCTACTCAGAGAAAATATCTGAAAATACAAATATCTAAAAGTTTAGCTTTGTATATTGTTAGATTTCTGTTGTTGTGACAAAATACCCAAGATAAACAAAGGTAAGAGAGATTTACCTTGAGGTCTAGTCTCTAAGGTTTCAGTCCGTGGTCTCTTGGCCCTGTCATGTTGGGCCTGTGGTGAAGCAGAACATCATGGTGGGGTATGTATGTGGAAGGAACAAAATTGCTTGCTTCATAATGTCCAGGAAGGAAAGAGAGAAAGAGAAAGAGAGAAAGACAGAGGAAGGAGGAATGGAGGGAGGGAGGGAGAGGGATGGGCCAGGCTTCCCAATATTCCCTTCAAATTCATATTCCCAATGACCTAAATCCCTTTCACTAGGCCCTACCTCCTAAAGGTTCAACCACCTCCCAACAATGTTGCAGGGTGGTGACTGGGTCTTTAACATATGGGCTGTGGAGGATGTTTACGACATATTCTTTAAAATATATATATATATAATATATATAATAAAATATATATAAATAAAAAATATATATAATTAAAAAAATATATATATATATAACTTTTTTATTTTTTTTGAAACAGGGTCTCGCTTCATAGTTCAAGCTGGCCCTGAGCTCAGCCTTAAACTCACATCACAGCAATCCTCCTGCCTCGGCCTCCCGAGTGCTGGGATAACAGGCATGAACCACCACGCCCCACACTGTGGTATGTGGTACTGATTACTGCTGGGTGTGAGTCTCCACACCTCGTATTGTATGTGGTTTCCAGGGAAGCAAACCCAGGCCCTTGTGTTTGCAAGACAGGTGCCGGAACCACAGAGCTAAATCCCCGGCCCAAAATGTATATATATATATATATATATATATATCTTAATGTGACAGCACTAACATTTAAGAGCTGGTTCTATTTATTAATGTTATAAGCACTAAAGAACTTTATGCCATTATTTTATTTAAACTTTCTTAAACCCTGAGAATTAGGTTCTAATTTTAGTCCCATTTTTGGGATCAATAAAGGAAAGTTTAAATAATCTGGTCCAGAATAGAACCACAGCTTTCTCAATTTTTTTTTCCCATAATACTTTTTTGATAAAAGCAAGTATCATTAGAAAAACTTTCATATTCAGAAAAGTCATCCTATTCTAGTTATTAAAAGACTAACCTAATTTATCTGTACCTCTGTACAATTCCTTTGAAAGTTTTTTTGAAGTTAGTGTCTCCAGGCAAATATTTTAAGATCTAAAAGAAATATACATGAATAAAATTATTTTCCTACAAAATAAAATAGTGGATGTTAGCAGTGATTTGCCTCATTTTGAAACTTGAACCATCACCAGACCGCTGATGTACATTTACATAAAACTACACAACACCATTTCTGACTAAAATCTCTATGACATCATAATCAATTGTTACAGCTGAAAAAAATAGAAATTTTCAGTAAAACTGATGTTTATGATCTTATTATCATGCAATAAAAGGGTGCTCTGGAAAGAAAGAACAAAGAATATGGTCATAGAATGTTAAGAGTTGGAATAAATTCAGGCTATTCAGTCTATCCCCTGTATTTCAGAGACCAGAAAACTAAGAGTTAAAGCCCACAAGGTTAAAGTCCTTTTATACAGCTCAGCCTGGCCTTGAACTAGTTCTGTAGCCTAGGTTGGTGTTGCATTCATAGTGATCCTCTACCCTCAGCCCCTCAGTGCTAGGGTTACAGGCATGTCACCATGTCCAGGTTTAAAGGTTTCTGTATTTCTTAAGTAATCATAGCCCCCAAAGTATTAGATTAAAAATGTCTGAAACAGTGTCTCATTTGATAATTGAGACAGTCTTATAAATATATGTAAACAGATTCCAAAATTGCATGAAGAAAAAAAACTACAAAAAACCCAAGTAATTATATAATACGTGGTACATACATAGTGCTCAGGTCCGGGGATTTAGCTCAAGGGGCACCGCACCTACCTTAGAAGTACAAGGGCCTGAATCTGATCCACAGAATTCTCCTTAAAATCATAAAAAGTGCTCAATATGAATAAAAATCTTATTACTATTTCAAAAGCTCTCTCATAGCCACTGAATTCCTATTTTATATAAAGTCATATGCTATGAATACAATTTGTTCCTTTGTTTTATGTGTGTGAGTTCAGTGTCAATATTTTTTCCTCATTGTTATGACAATGACTTTTTTTTTCTGGTACTGGGAATTGAACTCAAGACCTTGTGCTTGCCAGGCTTTGACTTACATCTCATCTTCCTATAACCTTTTAAAGGTTATGATCCTTTTATAACACCTTTATAATCCTTTTAAAGCATCTATCTGTTGAAGTTTCCAACCTTCTATTCCAAAATGACTATTAACTATTTTGTGTGTGTGTGTGTGTGTGTGTGAGTGTGTGTGTGTGTGTGTGTGTGTGTGTGTATGTGTGTAACCAGCGATTGAACTAAGGACCTTGTACTTGCCAGGCAGGCACTGTACTGCTGAGCTACATCCCTGGCCTGAGCATTAACATTTTCATAGGAGTGGATCGAGGTTTTGGGTGGAGTTGGTTAGGAGAATAAATATACAAATAAATAATTAAGCATACAAAATATTACTGTTTTAAATTTTACAAAATAAATGGTGTGGTGGCACATACCTGTAATCCCAGCAATTGGGAGGCTGAGGCAGGAGGACTGGTCAAGTTTGAGGACAACCTAAATTACATAATGAGATCCTGTCTCAACCTTTTTCTTCCCCCTTCAAAAAGCTAGACACCATCTTCATGGTGGTTCTGATGTAGCTTGAATGATTCTTAAAGGTTTACTAATATTTTTGAATACATATTACATTATGATAATAGAAATAGTTTTATGGGCTGCAGATACAGCTCAGTGGCAGAATACCTGCACAGCATGTGCAAGGCCCTAGAGTGGTCATCTGGTAACAAAGACACACACACACACACACACACACACACACACACACACACACACACACACTCCCCAAATCAATAATAAAAACTTTTATCTAGCTGGACCTGGGTTCTAGTTCAACTTCCACTACAAACTTAATGGCTTCTAAATAATAGCAAGTCTTTTTTTTCCCTTCATGTTCAGGGGGATTAAACCAGGATCTTCACCAGAACTACGTACCTGGGTCTTTTAAAAAATTTTTTTCTGAGACAAGGACTCAAAACTTGTAATACTCCTTCCTCAGGCTCCCAGAATATTGAGATTATCAATAGGCACAACCATTCCTGGCTATAAGCAAATCTTTTGATTTCTTCAGTCTTTAAATTCCTCATTTGTCCAAATGTGCTTATTATCTATCTCAAAGAATTTATCTATGTTCAAAAAATGGATATAAATTACTGAGTACAGTTTCCAACATTTAGTAAATACCCAGTATGATTTACTATGATTATATTGGTAATCAAAACATTAACATATATAGGAATCTCCTGTCTTTCCTTTATAACTTTCCTCATTGAGTACAGACAGAATATTGTTCAAAATGAATTTCAAAGGAATGTGTAGATTATTTTGTTTTGTTTTGTTTGACATCAGGTCTTACTATATAGTTCAGACTGGCCTTGAACTCATTATGTAGCTAGGCCTTGAACTTGCAGTGATCTTCCTGCCTCAGCCTCCCAAGTGCTAGTGCTGGTATTATAGGTGTGTGCCACCATCTAGCCAGATTGTTTTTGAGCTGGTTGGACACAGTGATGTGTGCATGCATATAGTCTAGCTACTTGAAAGGAATTACTTGAACCCAAGAATTTGACACCATATACAGCAACATTTTATAAAATAAAAATAAAATCTTATTTTGAAAAATAATATTTTTAGGGTTAGGGATAAAATTCAGTGATAGAGTACTTTCTTATCATATGCAAGGCCTTAGGTTTGATCACTAGCATGGCAAAAAATATATTTTAAAAAGTTTTTTATCAGGGAAAAGTAATAACTATATCACAGAACATTTGGAAGAGAAAAGACCTATAATTTCACCATATGTATGCTGTATTTCTTTGTTATATTTTTCCCCTAATTAAGTTTTTTGCTTGTTTGTTTGAGTCAATATCTCACTAAGTTGTCCAAACTTGACTAGACTCAAATTTGTAATCCTTGGGCTGGGGATTTAGCTCAGTGGTTCTGGCGCCTGCCTTGAAAGTGTAAGGACATGGGTTCATCCAGTAGCCACATACAACAATACTGGGCATGGAGACTCACATCCACCAGAAATCAGAATCTCATACACAGTGCTGGGCGTGGTGGCTCATGCCTATAATCCCAGCACTTGGGAGGCAGAGGCAGGAGGACTGCTGTGAGTTCAAGGCTGAGCTCAGGGCCAGTCTGAACTAACAAAGCAAGACCCTGTCTCAAAAAAAAAAAAAAAAAAAAAAAAAAAGTAATCCTTTCAGAGTACTGAGATTACTAGTTGAAAATTCTTTTTTTTTTTTTTAGGTTTTTTGAGACAGGGTCTCACTTTGTAGTTCAGGCTGGCCCTGAGCTCAGCCTCAAACTCACATCACAGCAATCTTCCTGCCTCTGCCTCCCAAATGCTGGGATTACAGGCGTGAGCCAACACGCCCGGCACTGTGGTGTGTGGTACTGGTTGCTGCTGGGCGTGAGTCTCCACGCCCACTATGGTATGTGGTTACCGGGGATTGAACCTAGGCCCTTGCGCTTGCAAGACAGGCGCCAGAACCACTGAGCTAACTCCCCGGCCCCTGAAGATTCTGTTTTATAAAATTATGCTTGAAATAAATACAATCAATTATTTTCTTTTTATAGAAGCATTATTATGGCATTATTATAATGGAGTATTTCAATGCATGGCAAGTCTCAAGTATATTTTACATATAATTATTTCAGAAAAGTTAATTTAAAAGACATTCTCATTGTTATATTTCCATTCTTCTTTTAAAATTGTGTGCAAAAAATTTGTTCTAGCATACATAGAATTTAGCATTATACATTTCCTAACATTATACCATGTCTTTTCTGTACTATTACATACAAAGAAGGCCGCACTTATAGTAACTAGATTTTGTTTCTTTAATTCAGTACAACTGTATGCAGGTTGGGTTGTGATACGCAAAGAACACAAAGTGAGTATGTTTGGATTATCTACAACCACAATGTAAGAAATGTAGACAAAAAGGTTAGGACCCAAGAACTCTAGTCTTTCAACTAACTGTATAAATTAGCAAAAGAAAGCCTCAAAAATCCTAAATTATATATAGTTTCTTTTTTAATAGATGGGAAAGTGGCACTTTCAGTGATACGATTACTGGGGTTTTAGCTTTCAAAATTGGGTAAATTTCCCTCAGAGGGGTCCTTTAAAATTTAACAAGGCATTGCAAATCCTCACTTTATAGAACAAGTCAAGGTCTGGTTACAGTTTTTTCCAGAGTCAGTGGCATTTGCTGCTGGAAACAGTCTTTTATGTTTTAAATATGTTTTTGCCTTGACATTCATTAATTTCACAGCACAGTTTTTTACCTTTAAGATTTTGTTCCTTTAATATTGTTTTGCAACAGGAATTCAAGTCACATTTAAAAAAACTACAGAATAGATGGCGGAAACAACCCATGGATCTATTACTGAATAAACGAAATACTAGTGTGTGCACGCACATGCATGCGTGCACACCCACAGCAGAGGCCAACACACAGTGGAATACTATTCAGTCTTAAAAAGGGAAATTCGTGGGGGCCGGGGAGTTAGCTCATTGGTTCTGGGCGCCTGTCTTGCAAGCGCAAGGGCCCGGGTTTGATTCCCTGGTAACCACATAACAATACTGGGTGTGGAGACCCACACCCAGCAGCAACCAGTACCACATATGACAGTGCCGGGCGTGGTGGCTCATGCCTGTAATCCCAGCACTTGGGAGGCAGAGGCAGGAGGATTGTGATATGAGTTTGAGGCTGAGCTCAGAGCCAGCCTGAACCACAAAGCGAGACCCTGTCTCAAAAAAACTAAAAAAAAAAAAAAAAAAAAAAAAAAAAAAAAAAAAAAGGGAAATTCGTGTACGTGCTACAATATGAGTGAATCTTAACGACATTAAGTCAAACAGGCTAGTCACAAAAACAAATACTATCTGATTTTACTTGTACGAAGTACCTAGGAAAGTTCATAGAGACAGAAAAGGGAGTGGGGAGAGCGTGGAAGGGAGAGTTATTATCTAATGCATATGAAGTTTCTGCTTTGCAAGATGAAAAAGTTCTAGAGTTCAGTGGTAATAATGGCTGCACAATAATACAAATACATTTAATGCTTCTAAGCTGTACACTATAAAATGGTTAGGATGGTAAATTTTGTTTTATCATAATTTTACTATTTCCTCAGTATTTCATATATTGAGAAAAACATTATTCATATATATTCATTTTAACAAATTATAAAGCAAATGTGTGATCACCACCTAGCTCAATAAATATTATATTAACAGAGTACCTTTGTGCCCCTCACCAACATCTTTTTCTGCTTTCCTGAGTAACTACTATCACGTCTTTAACAATCGATTTTAAAAATCAGACTGCGAGGGGATAATAAGCGATGTTATATCGACACCACCAAACGCGAGTATCTCTTCAAACCCACTGTTTTCTATAAACGCAAAGAAATCTTAAAAACTTTTAAAGTTTCTTTCTCTCATTTCTTCTCTCTTGAAACTTCACATTCTAAGACCTATTTCTGGTCCACAGTTCACCTCACCTGCAGGAGTTTAATTTTTTTAAAATTCAGTGTAGATTTTCATTCCTCCCTTTCTCCCTTGCCTCCAACTACAAAGAAACAATGATTTAAACCCTTTGTGCCCTTTTAGAAAATTACACAGACACCCCATTGTGGAACCCAATAATCCCTTCGCAGAAAGGAAGAGATTAGCATATGAATACAAAGCAAAATGAATCCAGAATACAAAACGATCTACTGAATTGTGAAGCTCTTGTATTCTTAAAAATGTATTTATTTCCTCTTTTTGTATTGTTCCTTTCGTAGTCCCAGGTTAAGGGAATTGAGCTTCCCTTCTGGTTACCCGGAAAAGGATTTTTTTAAAAAAGGAAACAGATTCTTCTAGGAGGTGCAAAACCAACAGATGGCTCCTAGCGCCAGTGGAATCTGCTACAATCGACCTGAGCTTGCTTGCCGGCAAGGAGTGTAGAATGTGCTGTTCGCAGACTGCGTGGTGAAGGAGAGAAAGCGACAGAAGAGAGAGCCATAGTGCTGACGTTGAAGGCCCGGCCCTGTGAGGTTGCACAGGGTAAGTGGCGTTGGCCAGGAGGCAGTGGCGAAGGGGAAGGAAAGAGGATTTGGGCTAGGGGCGGGGCCTGCGGCACAACGTGGCTTCTGATTGCTGGAGCGCAGCTGCCAATCTCGCAGAATCGCTCGGTTAACCAGTGCGCTGGCAAGACGCGCTCAGATATACTGAGCGAGCCCGGAGAAGCAGTCTCAGATCCTGACGGTGCAGCAGCCCGCAGCCTCAGCTAGGGATTCCCAGCCGCTTTCAATGGAGGAGAAGCCCGGCCAGCCACAGCCTCAGCACCATCACAGCCACCACCATCCACACCATCATCCTCAGCAGTCGCAGCAGCAGTCGCACCATCACCACCATTATTACTTCTACAACCATACCCACAACCACCACCACCACCATCATCACCAGCAGCCTCACCAATATCTGCAGCATGGAGCCGAGGGCAGCCCCAAGGCCCAGCCAAAGCCGCTGAAACATGAGCAGAAACACACCCTCCAGCAGCACCAGGAAACGCCGAAGAAGAAAACAGGTCTGGGAGGAGGCCGGGTGGGGGAAGGGGATTGGGGGTGGGGGACGAGGAGATGGGGGTGGGGCTAGATCTGAAAAGCGCGGCCGGGGTCGGGGTGCGGGTGTCCCTCGGCCCCGGGGATGCCCCCTTTCATTCTCGCCGAGCTCGCGCAGGGCAGCGAGGGCTGCAGCGCCCTCTCCTTCCCTTCTGCATGGGAGAGGCCCAGCCAGGCCAGCGTGACCTTCCCGGCCCCCGCCCCGGCCGGAGGGAGACCCGCGGGGTCGCGCTTGGAAACCCCACCTACAGCGCCTTCTCGCCCACCCTCCTGTGGTCTTGGAGTTGCCGTAATTTGGAGACCCCGAGGCTGGGTGACTACCCCCTCAAAAAAAAAAACCTCGAGATGTAACTCAGAAAGGCCTGGCGAATCCCGACGCGGGTGGTGTCGCGAGACCCTCTGCGGGCGCCCAGGTGGACCGCGCTAGGCAGAGTCCTCCCTCACCCGCCGCCCAAGCCCACCTGTGGCCTTAGGGTTCCCCTCTGAGGGGGACGGCTTGGACCCTTAGTCTCTTGGGTCACTTCCTCCTCTAAAGGCCTTTTGTGGGCGCGGGACCCCTCAGTCTGCCTCCGCGACTTCTGAGCCGGCGCCCCGAGCCCGCTCCCCCCGGAGCCGGCGCGGCTGGAATGTTCTCTCCTCCTCGCGGGGCCGCTTCCTGTCCGCCATGTTGGAAGCCGATTCCTGTCACCGACTCTGGCCCGCTGAGGAGAGGAGGGGGGAGGGTGTGAGAGGCCGGCGGCGCGGCTCGGCGTAGCGGATGACCCGGGCCCCCCGCCGGCCCTCGCTCGGCCTTCAGCACCGGGCGGGCGCCGCCCCCCCTACCCGCGCTCCGAGCCCCCCCCCGCGCCGGGTTGTGTAACCCGGTGGCGGCCGCGCGGCCCCGGGCGGGTCCCTGGGGCGAGGGGCGGGGGCGGTTGGGGTGGGGGAGGGAAGCGGCCACGAGGGGAGCGGCCTGCGCCGGGCCTCGCGCGCCGGCTGCCGCGTTTCCCGCTCCCGGGTGCGGCGGGAGGCGCGGGCGGTCTGGGCGTGGAGTCGGCCTCCCAGCGCAGCTGAGGGGGGAAGGAGGCCCCGGGCGGCGGCCTCGGGCCTCCGCGGGGCAGGAGGGTTGGGGGGGCGGCCGGGGGATTCATTTGGGGTAGAGGCGGTGCCTGAGGCCGGGTGGGGTACCCAGCGGGAACCAGGCTCCCGGTCACGAGTTTCTGTGCCACAGGATCCTCATATCCTGCCAGGTTCGCTCACGACTCCGCCTCTGAGGCTTTCACTTGGGCCTTTTCCTTCCAGCAGCTCATTTTCTTCAAAATACAGAGAGGAGACCCCTCCAAAACCTAGTTCCATCTGTCTCTCAACACCTACATTATCTGCTTGGATAGTGTCGGGGTAGGAGAAGAGATTAAACAAATGTTTGATTGGTTGGAGAAGAGGGAATTTCTCGACGACCCTTGTCACTGAGGGTGAATTGGATTGAGGACTCAATGAGATTGGATCACTACCGTCTTGCTTCGGAGGATGCTTTTTTCTGCGTTAAAATAGTAGTTTTTTGCATTTTACAACGGAGATCGATCTTTTAAACTCTCAATTATAACAAGCGTCAAATTGGAGGTAGAAATCATTCGAGGAACAGTATTTGAGAAACAAATTTAAAAGTTCATAACGCATAGGTTTTGAAAACAAAGTCCTTTATAAATTGAGAAAGGAAATGATAAGAAAGAATGTCAATACAAGCAGTTACTGCAAGCTGGAGAAAGACTCTTTGTAGACTTAATGTAATTTGAAGGTTGAAATTGGAATGTCATTTTCCATTTTGAGGTTGTAGTGAGCACATGGGTTAAGTGTTTATAATCATAAGGAGCAGCTTATCTGTTAACACTAGCTCATTTTAACAGATTTTTCAAGAAAATAATAAGTTGTCACCTTATGCTTGCTTGAAATGCAAGGCAATAGTAGTATTGTTTAGGTTTGAAAATTATGTTTTATTAAATTAATGTTTTCCTGCAGGACTCCTCTACGTATTGCAGCAGCCTCTGAGCCATTCAAAATGAGATCTCTCAAAATGTCTTACCCCGAAAGTAGAGAATAAGAAAACTAGGTTTAATACTTTTTAGAGAGTGTAAACAATTTGGAGTTAGTTTGTGCATGCCCTGGTCATAGAGCACTGTTGCTTCAATGTGTACAGTGCTGGTAACTAAAAAAGCTTTAGTATATTTTTAGAATATTACACTATGTTAAGGTGGGCTTTTATGACCCATTACCCCCAAACCTATAAGAAGGAGCTGTTTTTCTTTAACCAGAAGAGAGCATAAGAGATCAAATGTTTTGAGTAATTTCAGTTTCTAATCCAAAAGCTAGATTTATCAAGACTTGAGTTTTGCTGAGTGCATTTGAAATAGGGTTAACATGGCAGCTCTAAATAAGAAAACCAATAGGAATCCTTTAGTTTATTTGGATAATTCTCTGTTGTTTACGTTTTTGTTAAAGACTTTTAAGCTTTAAAAATCTATTCTCTGGTATACTTTTTACAAGGAGGGAAGTATGTAGTCAAATGAGAAATTTTTTACAAATATGGTGGGAATATAGTGTCTTTTTAAGAATTTATTGATAATTTCTAATATCTTAGCTATTTAGTAGTAATCTTAGGAGACCTTACTCTAGTTCACTTAGAAGTTTGCTCTGGTTCAACTAGGTTTAGATAGTCATTTTTTAATTTAAGATTGCTCACTTTTGCAGAACGTTGTGATTAATAGTCTTGATCTGGAGGGCAGATATATCTACTTTACCTGTTAACTTATTAGCATGTTGAATGACTTGGGTAAGTCTTTGGCCCTTTGTTGGAAAAGGGTAAATTTTCATCTATAAAAAATGTTGAGTTTCTAGAAATTTTCTGCTTTTTAAAGAGTCCATTAGAAGCCTCCTAGTTGGTCATTTTCCCTTTACTTCATATTTAAGGTTATCGTGTATAATGTGTGTGAGATTTTTTTGAGCCAGGATCAGGTTTGCCTCAACCTTTGTCTTGCTGCCTCAGCCATCCAGAATGCTGCTAGGATTACATGTGCCACCATTTTGCATTGAAAGTTGTTTATTTGATAAGCTATCATATATCATATATCTTACTCAGTAGCCAAAACATATATAATGCTATAGACTTAATCCAGTTTGTGCCTTTTTGGCAATAATTATATCTTAAGTATGGTTTTTTGGTGGGGTTTTTTTTTTAATGTTCATCCTTATTCATTTTGAATATACCCATTATCTTTCATGTAGAATGAGTAACTTAAGTTTTAGTAAATCCTGATTTTAATCTTCCCAGGCTATTCCACATCAAGTTATTTCAGAACAGTTGTTCTCAACATATAAAACAAAAAGAAACCTCATTATTTTTACTCTTATTGCTCTTAAAAATAAGAACTTGGGCACTGCTGGTGGCTCATGCTAGTAATTCCAGCCTGAAGCAGGAGGGTTGCCATGAGTACAAGGCCAGCCTGGACTATACAGCAAGACCTGTCTCAAGCTTTTTTCTTTTTTTTGAAAAAACAACCTATGTCGAGGTCATATTGGTTGATATTTACCATACAGGAAATTAGAATTGAGAAAGTTCTTTTAAGAATATACACTCTGTGACTTTCAGCTTTCACAGGCCAAATGCCTAAGCATAAATGAAAGTGTTAAAGGTGAATAATTTTAGTATTCTTCTACTCTGAAAAAACTGCCTTAAATGAATATGTGCATATTGTGCATCTGTTGGTAATGACTTGACCTAAGGATGATTTGTGAACTTTAATAGAAAAGTAGATGATAACATGTTTTATTAGTAAGACAGTGGAGAAAGTTGTGGCTCAAATTACCTGTGGTAATAGTTTATATTTTTAGTGATTGAAATCTGATTGTACCTGAACACCATAACATTTTTAAAAGTTAAGTTCCTTTCTTTGGAGTTGTGTTAGTATATATTTTCTTAATGCATCTTTTGAGTTAGTAGTGTTGGTGATAGGAAACCTTGGGTCCCAGATAGCCTGGAGTTCATATTTCCAGTTCTACTACTTTGTGACCTGGGCAAGTTATTTTATTTCGCTGAAAACCTATTTACCCAAATGTAGAATGAAGAAAACATTTCTTTTTTTTATTTTACCTTGTTTTGTTTTATTTTATTTATAGTGCTGGACAACAAACCCAGGGCCTCTTGGCATGCTAAGCAAGAAGTGCTATACCAGATGAGCTACATTTCAGCCCAGAAACATACCTTTTGTTTTTTCTTCCAGTTGTCTAACATAGTAGGCAAATGCTATACAGCTTAGCCGTGCCAGCTCTAACATTTTCTATTTCTGTGTACATGAAACTTGGTTTATGCCTATGGGGTAGCTCTGCTATAAACTGTAAAGAAAATTTATAATGGCCTTAAGAGAACGGTGGATAGATTGATTCTGCTGAGCAATATTAGGGCTTACTGATTGTAAAGGTCTTACTCTCTGATCTCAAATGTTGCTTTGAATCATGACTTAGTTCTGCTTTTTTGCTTAGCAGTAGTAGGTTCCATTTTTCTAATCTGTAAAATATTAGAGATGTAGAATAATACCAAAGCTACAGCTTAGCATAGTGTCATACAGTAAACAAACAGTTCTTAAATATTAGGTACTACTGTATTTAAATGTTGTGATTTTAAAGTCTTTTTTTCTCTTCTCTCCTTCAGGCTATGGTGAAATAAATGGTAATGCTGGAGAAAGAGAAATATCTTTAAAGAACCTGGGTTCAGATGAAGCTACTAATCCTATATCCAAGGTCCTTAATGGCAACCAGCAAGTTGTAGATACTAGTCTGAAGCAAACTGTGAAGGCTGGCTCCTTTGGGAAGACAGGAATTAAAACCAAGAATTTCATTCAGAAAAACAGTATGGACAAAAAGAATGGGAAGTCTTATGAAAGTAAATCTGGAGAAAACCAGTCTATTGATAAGACCGATACCATAGCAATTCCAAATGGTGTTGTAACAAATAATTCAGGCTATATTACTAATGGTTATATGGGAAAGGGCGCAGATAATGATGGTAGTGGATCAGAAAGTGGATACACTACTCCTAAAAAAAGGAAAGCTAGGCGCAATAGTGCTAAGGGTTGTGAAAACCTTAATTTAGTCCAGGACAAAATAATGCAACAAGAGACTAATGTCCCACCCTTAAAACAGGGACTTGAATCTTTCAAGCCTGATTATAGTGAACAGAAGGGAAGTCGAGTAGATAGTTCGAAGCCCATTTGGAAGTATGAAACTGGACCTGGAGGATCAACTCGAGGAAAACCTGCTATGGGTGATATGCTTCGTAAAAATTCAGATATTAAATCTGGTGTGAACAGCAAGAAGTTTGATGATCGGCCCAAAGGAAAGCATGCCTCAGCTGTTGCCTCCAAAGAGGACTCATGGACCCTATTTAAGCCACCTCCAGTTTTTCCAGTGGACAATAGCAGTGCTAAAATTGTTCCTAAAATAAGTTATGCAAGCAAAGTTAAGGAAAACCTCAACAAAACTATACAGAACTCTTCTGTGTCACCATCTTCATCTTCATCCTCTTCTTCATCTACTGGGGAAACTCAGACCCAGTCTTCAAGTCGATTATCCCAGGTCCCTATGTCAGCGCTGAAATCTGTTACTTCTGCCAACTTTTCTAATGGGCCTGTTTTAGCAGGGACTGATACAAGTGTGTATCCTCCAGGAGGTCAGCCACTGCTAACTACTGCTGCTAATACTCTAACACCCATCTCTTCTGGAACTGATTCAGTTCTCCAGGACATGAGTCTAACTTCAGCAGCTGTTGAACAAATTAAATCTAGCCTTTTTATCTACCCTTCAAATATGCAAAGTGTGCTGTTGAGTACAGCACAAGTGGATCTGCCCTCTCAGACAGATCAGCAAAACCTGGGGGATATCTTCCAGAATCAGTGGGGTTTATCATTTATAAATGAGCCCAGTGCTGGCCCTGAGACTGTTATTGGGAAGTCATCAGATCATAAAGTGATGGAAGTGACATTTCAAGGAGAATATCCTGCCACTTTGGTTTCACAGGGTGCTGAAATAATCCCCTCAGGAACTGAGCATCCTGTGTTTCCCAAGGCTTACGAGTTGGAGAAACGGACTAGTCCTCAAGTTCTGGGTAGCATTCTAAAACCTGGGACTACTAGTGAGAGTGGAGCCTTATCCTTGGAACCCAGTCATATAGGTGACCTGCAAAAAGCAGACACCAATAGTCAAGGTGCTTTAGTGTTTCTCTCAAAGGACTATGAGGTAGAAAATCAAAATCCTCTGGCATCTCCTACGAACACTTTGTTAGGCTCCGCCAAAGAACAGAGATACCAGAGAGGCCTAGAAAGGAATGATAGCTGGGGTTCTTTTGACCCGAGGGCTGCTATTGTATATCACACTAAAGGTAACTCATTTCTTTCCTATACAAAGATTCTTACTGACCAGTTTTATATGTGTTGTTTGCAATGAGTAAATTTTGAAAACTGTATATAAGAAATTCTTTTAAGATTTTCAGAGCTTACTTGAGAATGACTGGAGAAGCATCATCTAGTGTTAAACTCTAGTTCAGGATCTTCATAAATAATAGTATGGTTAAAGTTTTAGAAGGAGGTTGGAGATTTAGCTCAGTGGTTCCAGCGTCTGCTTGGCAAGTGCAAGGACCCAAGTTTGATCATGGGTACCACATACCACAATGCCAGGTATGGTGATTCACACCTGTTGGGAGGCCAAAGACAGGATTGCTGAGAGTTCAGGGCTCTCCTGGGCTACACGCCTGTAATCCCAGCACTTGAGATGCAGAGGCAGGAGGATACTGTGAGGTGAGTTTGAGGCTGAGCTCAGGGCCAGCCTGAACTACAAAGCAAAACCCTGTCTCATGGACCGGGGATATAGTGCAGTGGTTCCGGCACCTGTCTTGCAAGTGCTAGGGTCCTGGTTCAATCCCTGGTAACCACATAACAGTACTGGGCATGGAGACTCATCCCAGCTGCAATCAGTACCACATACCACAGTGCCAGGTGTGGTGGCTCATGCCTATAATCCCGGCACTCAGGGAGGCAGAGGCAGGAGGATTGCTGTGATGTGAGTTTGAGGCTGAGCTCAGGGCCAGCCTGAACTACAAAAAAAAGCAAGACCCTGTCTCAAAAGAGTATGAGAAAGATGGTTCATTTTTCAACTAAAATATATTTGCTTTTATATAAATAAGTATAATTGATCTGTCTGGTTCAAAGCATGGAAGTGTGTGGGTAGGGAAGGGATTTGCCTTAATGGATGATTATATTCTTGAAAACCTACAATAAGAGTTAAAAATACATTTTCAAATAGCTACTCCTGCTCTTTCTGTGACATGCTTTATTGGTGAAGCATTTAATAGTTCAATTTGCTTTTAAAGAGGGTCTAAAAAGTTCATTTACGGCATAAGGAATAATGGGTGCTGTGTGGTAACTAGAAAGTAATTTAGGCTACAATGACAAGCATGTTTGTTCATCAGAGTTACATGGTCTTTGGATTTAAAGCCCATGTAAAAGGGAGCCTATGCTGAATGCAATGAGGAACATTTAGGAGATGGAGGCAAAAGGATTGCTTGAACCCAGGAGTTAGAGGCCAGTCTGGAGAGCATATCAAGACTGACTTTGGTTGGAAGGAGAAAAAATTTAAGTTTCATACTAATAACTTAAAATGTGATCTATAAAGAATTTCCTGAATGGCATAACTAATTTAAATCCTAAAGTGCAAATAATGAGGTTAAAGTGATTTTGCTTTTGAGAGTAGTGTTTACTCTGAATACCTTTCACCTCATCTGTCCTTCCTAACTGCAACACCCTTTATAGTCAGTCACTTGCAACTGCAGAAGTTGGGAACATAACCAGATTATAGGGATGAGGTAATGTATTCTCCTTGGAGAGCATTGCTTCAGAGATGATGTTTGTGACTGTTAGGCAAATTACCTAGTTTTCTTACTTTACTTGCCAACTGGAAGACACTTGAGTATAATAAGCATATTTTTGTGTATATTTTTCCCTTCCTTTAAAAAATGGGAATAAGCAGTAGGATCTATTTATGGAGGTTAAAAGTGGGTATATCGGCAGATAAAATTCACCTATCTTTCCTTGGAAGTAAACAGAAGTTAATGTAGGAGCTGGATGTTTTTAGGAAAGTAGGACAAAAAACTTTAATGTCTTAGGATGTGTTTAACTATATGTAAGTTAAATTCTGTCAGGAGAGTTGAGTGTTTTGGGTGTTATTTTCTGTTTTATCTGCTCTCCAGAGACTATTAGAAAATTTTTACCAAAGTGTCTTGTAATTTGGTCATTGTGTGAGCCTGAGAAGGTATCTCAATATGGCATACTCTCCCATCATCTGTTAAAAAAAAAAACATAATATTCCATTAGGTGATTGCATGTATGATTTTATTTATTTATTTATTTATTTATTTGAGACAGTCTCACTTTTGTAACTCAGGCTGGCCCTGAGCTCAGCCTTGAACTCACAGCTATCTTCCTGCCTCTGCCTCCTGAATGCTGGGATGACAGGTGTGAGCCACCACATCCAGCAATGATTTTATTTTATAAAGAGATGAGAGCTTTATTTGCCCAAGCCAAATGACTTATTTTTTATATAAATTTACGGCCTTTAAAAATAGTACAGTATTGATTTTTGTTTCTAGTTATTTTATATGCATTTTCCTTGTACATGGGTAAAGTAAGTGACATTTTTGGTTGAGGTAAATAATACCTCTACTGGATACAGTTACATTGACTTTGCCAGTGTAATTGAAAAGTTCTGTTTTATTTTAGCACAGTGGATTAATTTGAGGTTTGTAGTTGGACATTATTGAAATGAATCAATTTGATATGATTGATATTTGCTCCGTCAAACAGTAAGTTAACATTTACCTCAATTAGAGTTCAGGGAAAGTCTTTGAATTTCTGCCAAATGTTGATTGACCCACTCACTTTCCACTAAGTGAACTTTTTTCGTTTAAATTTTTCTTAAACCTTAAAAGAGGTAATAATCAGTTGGATTTATCAGAGCATTAAAACTGTATATTCTTAGTTTAATGTTTCTGGTCATCCAGCTTTTGACCTGGCTTAGCTACTTTGAGTGAAGAGGAGTTGTCTTGAGTTGCATATCAAATACATCATGTAGTTAATTTTTGTAAGCAACAAAAATTTTTTAAAATTCTAAGAACAAAAAAGCAGCATAAGCTGTGGTGAGTATAGGAAATGAGTAGTCTCTCTACAGAGCATTCCATTGTTACCTGTGTAGCTGCCCTTGAGTCCTAGAAATTGAGTCATGAAAAATACTAAAAATCATAAAATGTTAGAAGTTTATCATCTTGGAGGGGCCACATTATTAGCTGTCCATGGTTGGATATATGGCCTGTGGGCCATGGGCTGCGCACAACTAGCTAATCATTTTCAGTGTTCAGTAGTAATTTACTAAGTTGAAGTTTAGAATTGGAAGTTCTATGCATTTCTCTCAGCTTTAAAATAGAATCCTTAGCTCTGTGGTATTGTGATCACTTTCCAGTACTGAAAAAATTAAAACAAAACTGTCCTTCAGCAGTTTGAAGTAGTAGGGAGGGAGGGTGTGTTTTGTTACTTCAGTAGGAATAGTGGGTTATTTTTTTAAGTTGTTTATTACTTTGGAGCCCTTAAGTATTGCAGATTTTTTTAAAAAATTAAATATTCAATATTCAATATGAAAAGAAGATACAAGGAAGCATAAAGGGGGACTGCCAGAAACTTCAGTTCTTTTTGTTTTTGTTTTTGTTTTTGTTTTTTTAAGGTTTTTTGAGACAGGGTCTCGCTTTGTGGTTCAGGCTGGCCCTGAGCTCAGCCTCAAATTCATCACAATCCTCCTGCCTCTGCCTCCGGAGTGCTGGGATTACAGGCGTGAGCCACCACGCCCGACACTGTGGTGTGTGGTACTGGTTGCTGCTGGGCATGAGTCTCCATGCCCAGTATGGTATGTGGTTACCGGGGATCAAACCCGGATCCTTGCGTTTGCAAGACAGGCGCCAGAACCACTGAGCTAACTCCCTAGCCCCGAAACTTCAGTTCTTAGGATTTTCTTCTATTTTTTGATACAGATTGTGCTAACTTTGCTGAAGAAATGACTAAAGAGTTGAAGGTGCTCAGTGGGAGAGTGCTTGCTTAGCATTGAAAACTCTGCTTTTCATCCACAACATTCTCAAAGGAGACTTTTTCTTTTTAAGACAGGGAATTACAGTGTTCTCTAAGTGTTCCCTAGGTATTCCTTGAACACCAGGCTGCAAGGATTCTTCTTTAGCTTGTGAGGACCACTGTAAGTTCAAGGTCAACCTCAGCTAAGTAGCGAGATGGTGTCTCAAAGTGTCTTTGTTTTTGTCCCACCCTCACCCCTCACTCAGGACCTTGCACTTGCAAGACAGGTGGTGCCACTGAGCTAAATCCTCAGCCCTGGTTTTTGTGTTTGTTTTTGTTGTTGTTGTTGTAACCTGTACTGTTGTTGAAACTATAGTATCAGTGTCAGGAATTTAGCTCAGTGGCTCTCAGTGTGCTCTTAGTACACATACCCAAGACATGTTAACTGTTGCTTCTGAAATACTCAGGATGCCTATTTTAGTGAAATCTGTATTGAATTGTCAAAGATCGTAACACTAGATTCTAACTATTGGAAGTGAACTTTTAATTTTGAAATTGTCTAGTACAGTAGTCACTTGAAACAAAATCTTGTGAAAATAAGAGATTGATGTGAGTTGTGTGTTTGGTTGAAATGCTCATTTTAAATTGAGTTGATATGTCTTGCCCAGGTAAATTTGTCAGAAGGCTGACATTTTGTAATACTCATTAAAAAAAATAATCAGATAGGGTAAACTTGACAACACAGAGGCAAGGGAAGTACATACATAAGGTTTTTATTCTTGATGGTTGAGGTGAGTAAGGCAACATGAAAGCGATTTATAGGTATATGAAAATAATTAACCAACTAAAAAATTTTTAATTGTCGTAAAATATGTACAGTATAAATGTAAGGTTAAAACCCATTCCTGCTGGCCTGTACCATTATAGTTCAGGCTGCGTGCCTGCGAGTAAGATGTATGAATTAACAGCCCCAGAGTGAATATGTTAAGATGATAGCACTGCAGAAAGTTAAGAGCTCTAAATGAACCACTTTGGAGGATCAGTAATGTAAAAGTTTTATTCTTTTTCTTTCATAATCAGGATACCTTTTCTGTAGATAAAGTACTAATGCAAAATACTCCTGAGACAACTGTTCAATGAAATTTTGAAGATTTGTTTCTTTGATAACACCTCAGGTAGTGTAATAATTGGCATACACAGTTTAATCCATTATATTTGGGATAGTTCCATAAAAATTAAGTCAGTAGTGGTTCTGATTGTCAGTTGCAGGTGGGATCTTTAGCTTTCCTTAACGTTTTTTTTCTTTGCTATATCACTTGTGTACTTATCTCTTTGCCAGAGTTTCCTTTAAAGAACTTAGAGGAGAAAACAATATGCAGGTGTGTGAAACAAGATTTTAAATAGTGGGGCTGGGGATTTAGCTCAGTGGTTCCTGCGCCTGTTTTGCAAGTACAGGGGCCAGGTTCGATCCCCGGAAGCCGCATACCATACTGGGTGTGGAGACTCATGCCCAGCAGCAACCAGTACCACACCATAGTGCCGGGCGTGGTGGCTCACGATCCCAGCACTCAGGAGGCAGAGGCAGGAGGATTGCTGTGATGTGAGTTTGAGGCTGAGCTCAGGGCCAGCCTGAACCACAAAGCGAGACCCTGTCTCAAAAAAAAAGATTTTAGGGGCCGGGGAGTTAGCTCAGTGGTTCCGGCGCCTGTCTTGCAAGCGCAAGGACCCGGGTTCAATTC
>PVIR01005956.1:52340-69258 GCA_004026965.1 Petromus typicus
AACAATACTGGGCGTGGAGACCCACACCCAGCAGCAACCAGTACCACATACCACAGTGCCGGGCGTGGTGGCTCACGCCTGTAATCCCAGCACTCGGGAGGCAGAGGCAGGAGGATTGTGATGTGAGTTTGAGGCTGAGCTGAGGGCCAGCCTGAACCACAAAGCGAGACCCTGTCTCAAAAAAAAAAAAAAAAAAAAAGATTTTAAATAACACAAGGGTACAACTAGGAAATTTCAAGAGAGCAATGGTAAAAAACCTATAGCACAGTACAGAGTATGTTTTCATGGAGGTTTGAAAGCATGTTTTCATGAGCTGTGAAGGATAGAGGTGTTTAAACTCCAAAAAAGAAGATTGACTGAGCCATTAGTAGTATAGGCTCTGGGTCCAGCTTGCTCCAAAAGAGAACTGGGTGATGCAATAAGTGCTTATAATCCTGAGTACTTGGGAGGCTGAAGTAAAAGGATCACTTGACCCCATCCTTGGCAACACAGAACGTGTCTCAAGAAAACAGTGGAAAAAGGAGGCAAGGAATGGTACAATTGGAAAATGATAAATAAATGAAAATACAGGAAGAAAAACAGTTCAAATGTGAAGGAGATACAAAAGAGAAGAAAGATTGCGACCAGATTATGGAGATTTTAGATTTAAACCTGGAGGCAGAGGAAGTTCTCAAATATTAGACAGGTTGATGGAGGTGAAGTACCTTAGATCCACAGAAGTTTGGGTTTTAATATTGTTGCCAGTTACTTTGTATTTAGGTAAATCTTGAATCATTTTAAACTGGAATTTCCTAATTTTATAAAAATGGGTAACAGCCTTTTTATCTTATTGGTTTGAATCTAAGTACTTTAAAAATTTGAGCTGGTGGGGCTCGGAATTTAGCTCAGTGGTTTGGCGCCTGCCTTGCAAGCGCAAGGGCCTGGGTTTGATCCCCAGTAACCACATAAAATAAAGCTGGCAGTGGTGACCCACGCCCACCAACAATCAGTACCACATACTACAGTGCTGGGCGTGGTGGCTCACGCCTATAACCCCAGCACTTGGGAGGCAGGGGCAGGCAGATTGCTGAGTTTGAGGCTGAGTTTGGGACCAGCCTGAACTACAAAAAAAAATCGAGTTGGTATGAAATAGTCTTACTTACAAATCTGTGTTCAGGTAGTTTAAAATGACATAATCTGTAGGTACATTGGAGGCTGCAAATTATAGTAAATTGACCTATAATACTAACAGCTATGGAGTTGACCTTTGAACAAAATGTGTTTGAACTTTAGAGATCCATTTACATGCAGTTGTTTGTTTTCCAAATTTACAAAAACTGCAGCCTAGGGGGAAACAGGTATGGAGTGAATGTGGAGTATTTGCCTGGAGTGCATAAGTCCCTAGATTTTTATTCCAGCCTTGCAAAAAGTAGCTATCACAGATGCAGAAGGTATACTGTAGATAATGATCTGCTTTGTTATTTACTACCATAAATTTACACAAATCTTATAAAAAACTGATGCTAAAGTGGAAGTTTATAGGCTCTTAATCAGGTGAGGGGAAAGATCTACTCGTGCTAATACCATTATTCAAGGGTCAGCTATCTACAGTTTGAATATTTGTTCACAGAAGAATTTAAATGTTAAATTTCATGTAATTCATACTGAGTATTTTCACACCGATGCATTTTCTTGAAGCTGCTCCCAGATTACCTTTGACAGTCCATGTAATAATCTTACTAAAGTGTACCTGTCAATTTAGCAGTGTAAGAAACTACACTTTAGTTTTAGCTTTGATTGGGTTTCCTAGGTTTGGGAAAGAGTCCTTGTTCTCTGTGATACAGGACATACAAGTATAGGAATGGATATTTATTACAATGGATATAATGGATATTGGATATTATTACTATGGATATTTATTACAGTGGATATTATACAAGTATAGGAATGGATGTTTATATTCCAATGGATATCAATACTGGCTGCTTGACTTCTAATGCTACTTTATGTGTAGGGGTAATGAATTCAGTTTAGTGTTAGTGGGATAGGTCACTTACAAGGATTTTACAGAAGCTGGAATTTAACCCTTAAATTTTAGTAGCTTATGACTTCAGGGTAAGATAAATAACTACTCATGCTATAAAAGTGTAGAAACTTGAATTATTAGTAACAAAAGTAAAAATTTTCTGTTACAGTTCCATTCCATAAAGTATTTTACCTTTATAAAGTAGACCAAGTTAGAATAAATAAAGTGATAGAAAGGAGAGAACAAAACCCTTGAGTTCTAGTTTCTATCGTGTAGAGTTGGTTCAGACAGTTATTCTGATTGATTTTTAGCTTCAAATTGGGAATGTAGGATTAAAATCTGTGCTGAGGAAGTTTATCAAGTATCTACTCAAAAGGTGGTGTGACCAACTACTTTAAAATTAATTGTGGGGCCGGGGAGTTAGCTCAGTGGTTCCAGTCACCTGTCTTGCAAGCGCAAGGACCTGGGGTTCGATCCTGGTAACCACGTACCATACTGGGTGTGGAGACTCACGCCCAGCAGCAATCATCAGTACCACATTCCACAATGCTGGGCGTGGTGGCTCACACTTGTAATCCCAGTATTTGGGAGGCAGAGGCAGGAGGATTGCTGTGATGTGAGTTGGAGGCTGAGCTCAGGGCCAGCCTGAACCACAAAGTGAGACCCTGTCTCAAAAAAAAAAAAACCAACCTTAAAACCTTAAAATTAATTGTGAATGTGTCTTTGTTATAGTTACACTGAAAAGAGAATGGGAGACATTTTGGAAAGATTTCTTTTTTTTTTTTTTTTTTAGGTTTTTTGAGACAGGGTCTCGCTTTGTGGTTCAGGCTGGCCCTGAGCTCAGCCTCAAACTCACATCACAATCCTCCTGCCTCTGCCTCCCGAGTGCTGGGATTACAGGCGTGAGCCACCACTCCCAGCACTATGGTATGTGGTACTGGTTGCTGCTGGGTGTGAGTCTCCACACCCAGTATTGTTATGTGGTTACCAGGGAATTGAACCCGGGCTCCCTTGCGCTTGCAAGACAGGCGCCGGAACCACTGAGCTAACTCCCTGGCCATGGGAAGATTTCTTTATAAAAGAATAGGCAAGTGTATAGTAGATTCATTAAGGAAAAGGAAATCAGAATAATAAAACATGAAGTTATGACAGCATATCAAAGGATGAGTAAATCGATATTAGAAGGGAAAGGACAGAGTTTAAATTTACCATGTCACCATCTTTGAACTTAAAGGAATTTGATGTAAAGTAGCTTACTTAAAGGGACATGTTGAGTGTTAAATTTATTTGAGATTTTCAGAGGTGCAAGTCTGCTTACTTGGCCTTATATTTTACTTATTTTCTATTTATGGGGAACTTTTACACATATTGAAGTCTTTATTTTTTATTTATTTTTTTTAAGGGTTTTTTGAGACAGGGTCTTGCATTGTGGTTCAGGCTGGCCCTGAGCTCAGCCTCCAACTCACATCACAGCAATCCTCCTGCCTCTGCCTCCTGAGTGCTGGGATTACAGGCGTGAGCCACCACATCCGGCACTGTGGTATGTGGTACTGATTGCTGCTGGGGTGAGTCTCCACGCCCAGTATGGTATGTGGTTACCGGGGATCGAACCCGGGCCTTTGCGCTTGCAAGACAGGCGCCGGAACCACTGAGCTATATCCCCGGCCCTTGAAGTCTTAAATATTGATTATTTTATAGTACTGGGGAATGAACGCAGAGCCTCTGCACTGAGCTACAACCTGAACCTTTTTTAAAATTTTGAGACTAATTTGCTAAGTCACTTTTGGCTGAGTTAAAACTTGGCTATCCTCTTGCCTCAGCCTCCCAGTGTTGAGATTACAGGCATGTAACCACCATGCCTGGCTTAGATGTTGATTTTTGTAAAATATTCTGTTAAACTAAGACAATGATATGATTGTTCAGTTTTTAAAACAAGTTTCAGGTTGGTTTTGGCTCTTTTAGTTAGCTTCATTCTATTCCTTTGAGGGGTTTTAGAAACAAATGCCCAATCTGTTTGATTGAAAAATACAAAACTGTTGTTTTTGTAGGTCAAAAAATATGATTCTTAGCAATGTCAGTTGAGTCTTTGTAGTACTACTTTATACTTGTTTCTTGCTGATTTATAAGTATTCCATTCAAATCAATACCAAGCATTTTGTGAAGAAGTGGTGATAAACTGACAGTAAGGAAGTATTCACGTCATTTAGGAACCCAGGCTAACAGGGAAGCATAGATAGAATTATAGTATGGTTACTCTGTAGAAAAATGTGTAAAATGCTATTACAATCTCTAAGGTTAGGAGAAAGTAAGAAAAGGATATGATTCCAAAAAGAAGTGAAAGTTAGCCTATTGTATCTGTTTATTTTAGATGGAAGAAGAATATTTTAGGAAAATGATTAGAAAACTGAGCTATTCATTTTATCACTAAGAAGGTAAATGGTAGGCATTTAAAAACTTAAGTCACCTTGTTGATGTAAGACTACTCTGTCAAGTGCTAGAAATTTTAAGCATGACACAATCACAATGTTGTATGAGCTCTTAAAGTAAGAATACAATGAAATATTTGAATAGTGTGGTGGTCAGTTTCAGTTGTGTGCTTTCAAAGGAAACAATGGTAGCAGTCATATAACTTAAATTTTGGGGAGCTTGGTGTGGTGAACTTGTAAACTCAGCATCCTGGGAAGCTAAGCCAGGATGGATGCAAGTTCAAGTCCTACCTGGGTGACTTAGTAAGGCCCTGCCTCAAAAAATAAAATGAAATAGGGATGTAGGTTCAACCCCAGATCACACATTTTGGCTAGTTGCAAAGCAGCCAGTTAAGACAACTGCAGAAATATGTGTAAGATACTACTACTAGACTTTTGGGCTAGGAGAAAGTATTCTTAACAGTGCTAGGGATAGAACACAGGAGCACTCTACTACTGAGCTGTGTTCCCAGCCCTTAAAAATTGTATTTGTGGCGGCCGGGAATTTAGCTCAGTGGTTCCGGCACCTGTCTTGCAAGTGTAAGGGCCCAGGTGCGATCCCCAGGTAACCACATACAATAATCAGTACCCCATACCACAGTGCTGGGGGTGGTGGCTCAATCCTGTAATCCCAGCACTTGGAAGGCAGAGACCCGGGAGGATTGTATTTGTTGGACTAGGGATTTAGCTCAGTTAAATCAGGCCAGGCTGGCCTCAAACTCCTAGCAGTCTTCCTGCCTCCGGCTACTGAGTGCTAGGATTGCAGGCATGAGTCACTATGCCCGGCATTGTGACATGTGGTATCAGGTGTTGAACTGGGACCTTAACTCAGATGCCAGAACCACTAATCTAAATCCCTGACCCCTGAAGAGTAATCTTAAAAGATCAATTACTACCATTTTTTAATCCTTAAAAATACTCCCTTCCAAGGTGAGAGTAGGCACGGATACTCAGAGACAGAGCATCATGGGTGATTTGACACAAAGCAAAGCATTAGATGTAACTCTTGTCCCTTAAAAAAAAAAATTTCCCCTGCACTGGGAATTGAACACAGGACCTTGGGCTTGTGCCACTGAGCTACATCCCTAACCCCAAAATACCTTCTATAATATGCTATTTACCTTTTCTTGAGGTAGTTAAAACATGTTTCATATTCAGAAGAATTGAGAGTTACAGTCTAAGCAGGCAAAATGTTAATACCAGTGCTCTTCTATATTTTCTATCACTTAATGCTCTTGTTAGTAGGGTTGTTTAAGCAGAGTATATAATCAAGTGATATTTATTTTTGTCTTTTTTTTTAAATTGAAATCTTTATTGGTACATTACATATACACATCATGATTGCACTCCACAATGGGGATTTGTACCAGTATAAGACACAATTTAATTCTAATTTTTTCCCATAGTCCTACCCACCCTACCACGCCCTTATTTGGGTTTCAAGGAAATTTAAATTTTGACAAAGGAGGGCTGGAGATACAGCTTTTTGGTAGAGCCCTTGCCTGTCATGTAGTAGCCCTATTTAATCCCTGGCACTACAAAAGTGTTTCTTGATAAAATTGCCAGTAGTCATAGGAGTTATGTTAAACAAGGAAGGGAAATTTATCATTTCTCAGTTCAGTTTATTTCTTGGTTAGTAGCTATACTTACACATGGATAGTCTCCTTTAGTTTGGTTTAGTCTATTTACCCCATCAGAAGTAATAATCATAAAAAATAAAAAATCATAATCAAATTCACTATTCCAGAACCCGTGCTTGAGGGTAAAATTTTCTTACCTAAATCACTTAAAAACCTATAGATAGGGTGGTGGTGACGCACATGTAATCATAGCACTCAGGAGCCAAGAGGAAGACTGCAGTGAGTTTGAGGCCATCCTTGACGATAAAGCTTGGGACCAGCCTGAACTGCATAGTGAGACCCTGTCTCAAACACACCTCCCTGAATTCCATAACATTTGGATAATTTGTTAAATTTGTTAAAATAAAATGTTAGATTTGGTGATCTGGTTTAAGGTTAAGAAAATTATCTTCAACCTACTAAAAATACTTCAGTGTTTTTGTTTTTTAGTACAGGGAATCAAATTCATCCTCATGCTTACCAGCCACATGCTATGCTGCTGAGCTATATGCCCAGCCCTTTGAAGTGTTATTGTTTTAAAGCACTAGAGATGTAACTGATCCACCCACTCCTCTCCTCCAGTACTGGGGCTCCAGCCCAGAACATTCACTAGACAAGCACTCACCACTAAGCTGCACCTATCAGCCCCTTACTGTGACTCCAGTGTATCCTTCCCTTCAGAAAATGAGGACAGGGACAGGTTGAAGCTTGAACACAGAAAAGGAGATGTTTATAGCATAGATAGACTGACATGAAACGTTTGATTAACTTTCTCAACATATAGTAAAATACAGATTTATCTTTATATAAAGCTGACCAAATATAAGTATCAAGTAATTGGCATATACAGTTGGGAATTTATTTGTTTTAAACTATGAAATTTATGTGCTTTAAAAGAAAAAATGAATTTTTTTTTTCTTTTTGGTACTGGGGATCAAACTCAGGATGTTGTACTTATAAGGCAAGCATGGCACCACTGAGCTAAATCCTCTCTTGTTTTTTGTTTTTTGTTTTGGTGAGTCAAGATCTTGCTTTGTAGTTCAGGCTGGTCCCAAACTCTATGTAGCCCAGGATAGCCTTGAACTCAGCAATCCTGCCTCTGCTTCCCAAGTGCTGGGATTACTGGGGTGAGCCACCACACCTAGCATTTTGTGTGGTTTACTAGGGATCAAACTCGGAACCTAGCACTTGCCACGCTAATGCTGGAACCACTGAGCTAAATCACACACCCCCTCATTATTTTCTTTTTCAGTGAGGTCAGCTGAGACAAAGATTATGTTTGGATTGTTAAAATAGGCCATTCTTAGCCAGGCATAGTGTCTCAGCCCTACAATCCCAGCACCATGGAA
The DNA here is from genome assembly GCA_004026965.1 of Petromus typicus. Classification (NCBI taxonomy): domain Eukaryota; kingdom Metazoa; phylum Chordata; class Mammalia; order Rodentia; family Petromuridae; genus Petromus; species Petromus typicus. The sequence goes on from PVIR01005956.1 coordinate 59,779, forward strand.
GGCTGAGGCAGGAGAATCTAGCAATTTAAAGAGATCTTTATCAGTGGAAAATAAAAGGTTGAAAGATGTAGCTTAGTCTGAAGGCCCTGAGGTCAGCTCCAACATCCCACCCACCCTCTCAAAAAAGACAAGGCTATTTTAAGATGAAGAAATTCGGGCCTGGAATTTAGCTTAAGAGGTACCATACCCATCTTGCAAACACAAAGGGCCAGAATTCAATCCCCAGTACTGCCAAAAAATGAGATGAAGAAATTTATAGGGTAACAGCTTTGAAGGTAGACTATTCATCTGTCTTCTCATTGTCCAAAACTAATGAAGTTAGAAATAGTATTGGAGTGGTAGAATGCCCTTCCTGATATGCCTTTATTTTTTCAGATTGATTCATTACAGTTCTCTTCCCTTTTAGACTTCCCAAAGATAAGGGAATTTTCTTGCTTATCTTTGGGTGGATATCTGTGCAGAGTTAAAGACCATCAACCTGTAACTAAGAATAGGCAAGCACATTATCCCGAGATTTGGTTTATAATTACAGGTCCATATATTTAATTTCTTTAACACTGGGGAGGGATTGTTTTCCTTTAACCCATATCCACATATGTTCCATCTTAATAATGAGCTTGTTTATATATGGTTGCTGATGAACTTGATTAGAATTCCACAGAATCCAGTAAGAATAAAATTATCTTTTCATTCTTTTAGAATGATAGATAATTGTGTAGCCATAAAAAATATACATATCCTCAATTTTGTTTTATTCCTTTAACTGAGTAGAAATCCTACTATAGTACTTCTTTTAAAGATCTAGTTCTTTGTTTTCTGCTATGTAATAATCATTTTACCCATCATAACTTCATATCCCCTTCCTTTCTGTATATCACTGTAGTTTGGTCATATCCTATTACTTTTAGTGTAAGATATTATATCATAAGTGCATCGTAGATGTTTTGAAATTAGAACAGATGAAGAGTGTCATTAATAAATAAGTGGATGTGAATTAACACTTTTTACTTTAAGGGTTAAAATAGGGGTATGACCAATGTTTAGTGTGATTGTGATGTGTTTATAAAGTGTACCAATAAAGAATTTAATTAAAAATAAATAAGGGTGTAATTCAGAGGTCAGAATCACTTGCCTAGGTGCTTTAAGTATTAAGTGTAATTGATCAGATTTAATAGGTTTGCTTTATTCAGTTTGGACATTTAATTGAATGCTTGGTTACCAAGAAGTACTTGTGGGGGGGGGTAGTAGAAGTGGCAATGAGCCGTTGTGAAAAATAGTATTTTTGTTCCTGGAAATTTATAAAATAACATTTTTTGTTTTTGTTTTTTTGTAGAAATGGAATCTATTTGGAATTTGCAGAAGCAAGGTAAGAATGGTTAGATTAAGTGAAGTGTGTACTAATCAGTAATCCTTTTACATTGTTTTTATGTTAATAACTTTGTCAGAAAACACTAGCTGCTGGGCTAGGATTTCTTTTTTTTTTTTTTTTGCAACAGGGTCTCACTTTGTGGTTCAGGCTGGCCCTGAGCTCAGCCTCAAACTCACATCACAGCAGTCCTCCTGCCTCTGCCTCCCAAGTGCTGGGATTACAGGTGTGAGCCACCATGCCTGGCACTGTGATATGTGGTACTGGTTGCTGCTGGGCGTGAGTCTCCATGCCCAGTATTATTATGTGGTTACCGGGGATTGAACCTAGGCCCTTGCACTTGCAAGACAGGCGCAGGAACCACTGAGCTAAATCCCCAGCCCTGGGCTAGGATTTCTTAGGATAGGGTAATACCAATTAAAAAGAATATATGAAAATATGTTTTACCTTCTGGTAGAAAGCACAAATGGTTTTTCCATTGATTATGAAAGACAAGCTAAAGGTATATAGCTCGATAGAGCATCTATAATATTTATATAGTAGACAAGGGATAGTCTTAAGAGTTTATTTATAGTTCAGAAAAATATTAGTTGTAGTAGGACTATATATTCTCTGAGATCATTAGAAATACAAAAAGTTTAGATCAGCTTTTCACTTCCTATAAGCTAAAATGTGACTACCACAGGAGAACGGAGGGACTGGAATATTCCACGTGAATTGTTTGGAATTTTCAGAAAAAATTTTGTTAGCTTAATTATTACATTCCATCTTTCCAAATTTACTAATATGTGAAAAGTATGGCCTATATGGATAAGGTTTGATTGGAGAACTAGTCACTAGCTATAGTTTTCTTGTTTGTTAGTGGTCTTGTTTTGTTGTTTTTTGGTTTTTTTGAGATGGGCCCTCACTTTGTAGCTCAGACTGGCCCTGAACTCATTATGCAGCCCAGGCTAGCCTTGAACTCCTGTGTCTGCCTCTCAGTGCTGGGATTATAGGCATGAGCCACCCCATCCAGCTCATCCATAGGGTTTTCAAACTGGACAGGGTGGTATATACCTATAATCCCACAAGGAAGGATTACTGGAACTTCAAGGCTAGCCTGAAGTACATAGTGAAGACCTGTCTCAGAAAAAAAGATCTTGGGTTTTCAGAACTTTGTAATAGAATTGTATCCAGTCCTTATCTCCTTTGTAGGTTAACATAAGTGAATTCCAAGTGAATGAATTTTCTGGAGTTTCAGTACTAGAAGTATATTCATCTCTTATTTTACATATTAGGGAAATGAGAGCCCCAGAGATTGCCATGTAAATCAGCTGGACTAGAATGTAGGTTTCCTTGATTTCCTAACATTGTTCTTTCTTCAACTCCCCAGCCCCATTTTTGTTTCATAATATTAAGGATTGAACCCCAGATCTTTACACTGAATACATTTACAGTACCCACTCCTCCTTTTATTTTTTAGGTTTTTTTTTTTTTTAAGGTTTTTTTGAGACAGGGTCTCACTTTTGTGGTTCAGGCTGGCCCTGAGCTCAGCCTCAAACTCACATCATAGCAATCCTCCTGCCTCTGCCTCCCGAGTGCTGGGATTACAGGCGTGAGCCACCACGCCCAGCACTGTAGTATGCGCCCAGCACTGTAGTATGCGGTACTGATTGCTGCTGGGCGTGAGTCTCCACACCCAGTATAGGTATGTGGTTACCGGGGAATCGAACCCGGGTCCTTGCGCTTGCAAGACAGGCGCCGGAACCACTGAGCTAACTCCCCGGCCCAGGTTTTTTGAGTAAGGGTCTCACTTTGTAGTTCAGGCTGGCCCTGAGCTCAGCCTCAAACTCACATCACAGCAATCCTCCTGCCTATGCCTCCCCATTGCTGGGATTACAGGAGTGAGCCACCACGCCTGGTACTGTGGTTTGTGGTACTGATTTCTGCTGGTCGTGAGTCTCCACGTCCAGTATTGTATGTGGTTACCGAGGATCGAACCCAGGTCCTTGCGCTTACAAGATAGGCGCCGGAACCACTGAGCTAAATCCCCGGCCCCCACTCCTCCTTTTTTGAGAAGAGGAGGTCTTACTAAATTCCCTGGGTTGGGCTGGAATTTACAGTCCTGCCTCTGCTTCTAGAGTAACAGAATAATGTTTCAGAATAGCTCTACAATCTTTGTCTAGTCACATATTGTTTTGTATTTTGAAGTTAGAAAATCTATAGAACTTATTTTATTTGTATTTTGGTATGCTAAGGATTAGACTCAGGGCCTTGCTCATGCTTTGTTTTGTTGTTTGGCACTAGGGATTGAACTCGGGACCTTAAGCTTGCCAGGAAGGCACTGTGCCACTGAGCTAAATCCCTGGCCACGTGCATGCTTTTTTGATTCTGTTAAGAATAAAATTGCAGGGCCGAGGATATAGCTCAGTGGTTCCAAGGATATATATAGCTCAGTGGTTCCGGCGCCTGTCTTGCAAGTGCAAGGGCCTGGGTTTGATCCCCGGTAACCACATAACAATACTGGGTATGGAGACTCACCCCAGCAGCAATCAGTACCACATACCACAGTGCCAGGCGTGGTGGCTCACGCCTGTAATCCCAGCACTCGGGAGGCAGAGGCAGGAGGATTGCTGTGATATGAGTTGGAGGCTGAGCTTAGGGCCAACCTGGACTACAGAGTGAGACCCTGTCTCAAAAGAAAATAAAAAAGAATAAAATTGCAGGGCCCAGGGATTTAGCTCGGTGGTTCCAGCACCTGTCGTGCAAGCACAAGGGCCTGGGTTCAATCCCCAGTAACCACATACCATACTGGGCATGGAGACTCAAGCCCACCAGCAATCAGTGCCACATACCACAGTGCCGGGCATGGTGGCTCACGCCTGTAATCCCAGCACTGGGGAGGCAGAGGCAGGAGGATTGCTGTGATGTGAGTTTGAGGCTGAGCTCAGGGCCAGGAACTTGTCTCAAAAAAAAAAAAAGAATAAAATGACACTGTGGCAAATAAGGAATAAACTAAGTCATAATTAGGATTAAAATTAGTTGTGCCCAACTACTTTAACCTAAAGTGTTTGGTGTTAGATTTTATTTTGCTGAGTGGTACACTAGGATTAAAAGCTCAACCATTGCTAGTCTGTAGGGTTTGAGGTCTTCACTAGCTAGATTTCCTTGATGGGAACCTATTAAAGAACCAAACAACTACTTTTGAGTTGAAAGACTGCATCACATGTGTATTTGATACAAAGAAGTGGCTATTGATTTGTAATAAGGAGGAGTACAATTTGAATGATTACTCGGAATTTGTTTTTGAATCATCAATGTTTTTGAGACTCTAGGCCTTATTTTTATTGTTTTTAAATTTTCCTCTAGATCCCAAAAGGATAATCACTTACAATGAAGCCATGGATAGTCCAGATCAATGAAGGACCAGACTGCCTATTCAAACTTTTCTGCAGCATTAGAGCCACCGTTCATGAGGGACACAAGGCTTTTATGCTCCTAGATCTTCAATGCAGCAGAGGAACCATAAGTAGAATCACAGGATAATATATACAAATATATATATATATACATATATATATATAGTTATTTAAGAAAGGCAACTGAAAGTAATTAGACTTCTTAAGGAATCAAATTTATTTCAAGAGACTACACATGGTTATTTAATCTCCGGTACTGAATAGTTTTTGTTTTTGTTTTTGTTAGTTTTTGTTTTTAAGTGTGAATGCAAGTGATTAATGAATACAGACTTAACAAGTGTGGTTCTAAAGTTCCTGCTGTCATCATCTTGGGCAACAAATGACCCAGTGAAAGAGGCAAATCCACTTAAAAGATCTCTGTATCTTGTTCTGTGACTAAAGTGATACACTAATCACGGGGAACCCAGAATGATTCAACATTTTCCCCTGCTCCCTTAATAGTTTGGTTTTACTTTAAGCCCTGCGAGAATGCTGGATAAATGCCTTGAAGTTTGCAGGGGTGTATTTTTTAGCTAATATGATTTGCATGTCTTGCCAGGAGTTAAGCAGCCTCTGTGGGGTGTTGGGAAAATATTTTCTTTCCTTTTATTTTTTTGTGGGGTGGGTATAGGGGAGGGCCTTGAAGTTCTACAATTCTGGAATAGTTGGTGGGTACATAGTTATCTTGCTTTGGTTACATGTTGGACTTTTTAACAACCGAAGAATCCATGAATATTAAAAGTTGCAGAACAAGCAATTGGCTTAGATATGGAATAAAATTATTGTGCCCATATTTTACTGTAATTGTATTGTATAACTGGGAGCAAAAAATATATTCTGCTTTTCAACTGTAGGTGCTCCAGACTTGCTCTCTGTCACTAACACTAAATGTGCAGTTTTTCTCATTTTTCATCAAACATCAAAGAGAAATGTATGTACCTTTCTGTAAATTCTCTTTAATTTCTCAGCGAAATCTAAAAGGGGAAGGATAAAGCCCACAAGAATTAAAACTTCATGTTTTTATCCAGTGAAACGTTAACCCTAATAGGAGGTGTGTTTTTCATGCAAATTATACTTCTGAGCTTACTAGCTTCTAATTATATCTTAATAAATATATTTTATTACTAGAGTAAAATGGATTTTTAGGGAAAATAATGTGAAATTCTGGAAATTTTGTTTTGGGCAGAGAAGAGCGTTAGCCCTGTCTTACCACATTGCCATCCTGTTGCACTGCAGCTTGTGTATAGCATGCTAAAATAAACTTTTTGTGTGTGTGAAGAAACAAAGGGTCCAATTTAAGATTGGGTGATGTTAGTGGCATAATAACAAGTTCTCTGGCCTGACGTAGCATCACACACAACACACACACATACACCGAAATTAGTATATCCATGTATGTCAAATACAGGTTGAAATAGCAGGGCAATTATATAGAGTCATAGTCTTATTTAAAAAAAAAAAAAGTAGACTGAATCCCCTGGGAGTGTTTGGGGGAGAAAGTAACTACTAATTTTGCTCTACCCTTTTGTTTAAGAAATGTTTTGAGCAACTATAGTATGGATGCGTCTTGTTCTGTTGATTGAGACTTTTAACAAGTAGTTCCTGAAAGAAGTTGTGGGCTCATGTTAGAGTAGAGCAAATATCTTTTCAGTCTGGATTTCTGCCCTGCTTAGATTTTTAAAAAGTATAAGCATGGATTGCCAATTCCACTTGATGTAAACAACTTTTTATACATAATATATATATATGATAACTTATTGTATCAGTCCAGGTTCAGAAACTTGTGGTAGGCCAGTTCCAGATAGTTTTTCACCTGTAAACTGTATCACTTTTACTGATAATTGTAATTTTCAAATGTATAATATGTTTACAGATGTGCCCTGCATTTAGTCTGCCTTGTTCCTATTTTGATTTTCGTTGAGTCTCCTGCCTGCTTGCCAAAAGCTGGGATGCCTCAGGCCCATGTACAATTGAAAGCAGAGGCATCCGTGAGCTTTAAAGCATTGAACAAACTGGAAAATGCAACATACCACATACTGAAGTGAGAAGTCTGTGTTTTTGTGTTTTTTTTAAATAAAATTTTTCAAAAAGTTAAAAAAAAAGTCGATTCAAGGGAAAAAAAAAAAGGCTCCAGTTTGTTTTACAGGTTTTAAAGTTCTGCTGTGTGTTCAATTGCCTTGTGTAACCACTTGTCGCCTTAGGGCCAGATCCCCACCCCTTTTAAATGTCCATTTGCTTGCCTAAAATTTTAAATTTCTTCTGTCTCACAGCTCACAAGAAACTTCTGGATTTGTGACATACAGAGGTCGAATGAACATATATTCAAAAAGAAAAAAAATAGCTCCCGTCTGAATTGGGCTTATTTTAGGATCATTGTTTAATTTATACCGTTCAAAAGCCTTTTTTCCTTTAATTGCCCCTACATATCCCTTAGGCCTCTGTTCAGAGAAGCTGAAAAGAATGTATCCCTTCTCTGTCCAGAAGTTTCTTGAGAGTCTTCTAAGTGAAACAATGCAACATTTCACTTTGATTTCTCCACTGAAATTTTCTTAATTATATGGTTAGAGGTATATAGTATTTAGGAATGTCTTTAGACTTTCTGGGAACCCTAATGCCCTATCATATTAATTGTCAGTATTTTGGGGGCATTGGGTTAATGGATTTAACTGCCTAGGTACAAGCAGGACTTCGGGACAAATCTCCTTTGTGCTGTTTGGTTATACTTAACTCTCCTTGTCGCAGTCTTTTTCCTTAGGTCCTCACACAATTCCTTACAGAGCACTTATTAAAAAATCTTAAGAGTTGATCTGTTTTCTGATTATTTTTGTGTAAGCTTCTAAACAAACTTCAGCTGTGATTAATTTAGCACATTTAAATAATAATGTGTTATTGTTCAGTATAAAGAATTTTTCTTCAACTCAGAGTATTAGTACTGTAGCATAAACCAAATACAGTCTAGAGGGGATTTTTAACATCCCTCCGTTAAAAAGACTGAAAAGGGGTGTGTGTGTGGGTGTGTGTGGATGTGTGTGTAGTGGGTGTTTGGGAAAGATGGAGATATTAAAAATTAGTAAATGAATGTGTGTAAGACCTATTAGTATTCAGAGAATGAAACTTGTATTTATTTTGTGCCATTTGTTTTCATTACACAGAATAAAGTCAGGTGGTTTAAATCCTTAAAAGGGTAGTATTTGAAATATGGCACTAAGAATGAAATCATGACCTATTTTTTTAATAGCTATGAAGATACTAATTATGGGTGAAGATTTCTTTTTAAATTTGTCTTGATTGTAGGCTTTTGTGTCACATACCACTCTTGTGTAGATATCTTGAATAATCTCTTCCCCACAAAAGACAGGGTGTATTTATCTTTCTCTTTGTTCACCCCCACTTTGTTGAACTGAAATTAATTGCATAGCCTTTATCCTCTAACCTCCTTAGTAATGAATCTTAACATAAAGTGTATTTACAGCATCTGTAGTAACCTTTCCTCCTTTTTCTATGAGGGGATTAGCTGATAACAAGGACTTTGCTAATGACTGCTTTTCCCCTCTTCAAAAGAAATGGCCAGACTTTTTCTCCATTTTAGAATTTTGCTGTCCTAAATCTGCTTATCTAGTCCTCACTCAATCTGCAAAAACTTTTCTAAAGGAAAAAAAAAAAACTTATTGTATTGTTTTCTCAAGTTTTTAGGAAAAATGTAATAGACTTCACCTGTGGAAGTTGTCCACATTATAAAATGTGTTTTCAGAAAATACAGCATAGCAGTAGTAATTTCATACTTGGTTTTTAGGGTTGTTGCTAGTTCACATCAGAAGACATCTTAATGATCTTTCTTTTGTAACACAAAACCATTTCATGAAAATTGGATGTCATATACCAAATGGCTACAGGCAAGAAAATTGTAAGATTACTCAATTTTAAATTCCACCAAATAAGGAGAGAGTCGTTCTCGTGAAACTTTCTCCAGAGAAGTAGGTTGTGTTGAACTTATAAGGATTAGGGGCATAGTTAAGCATATGAATCCCTCTTAAATATGCTAACTGCAGAGTTGACTCACTGTAGGAGGATAAGTATTCACAATGGGCAATGGTTTTTCTAAAGCCTAATGATGCATCAGGCAAGGTGGATCCTGATAGGGAAGGATCTTAGTAGCTGTGTCCAAAACTGTATCCTAATTGGTGGTTATTTGAAAGGAAGGGGCAGAGGACAAGACTAGAATTATAAATAGCTGCTCTTAAGTTTGCCAGAGGCAAATAAGTCAACAGTTCTTAAAATTGATGTTCTTTCTGTCAACTGACAGCATTAGGATTCATTGATGGTGAAAAAGATGAGCTTCTGCTTTTAGTATCTTAAAATGCTTATTTTTAAATATCAATCTGTTCAGAGTAAGAACCAAGACCAGTACATTGGTTTTTTTTTTTAGGTTTTTTGAGACAGGGTCTCACTTTGTGGTTCAGGCTGGCCCTGAGCTCAGTCTCAAACTCATCACAGCAATCCTCCTGCCTCTGCCTCCCGAGTGCTGGGATTACAGGCGTGAGCCACCACGCCCGGCACTGTGGTATGTGGTACTGGTTGCTGCTGGGCGTGAGTCTCCACACCCAGTATAGGTATGTGGTTACCGGGGATCGAACCCTGGTCCTTGCGCTTGCAAGACAGGCGCCGGAACCATTGAGC
>PVIR01005957.1:0-68844 GCA_004026965.1 Petromus typicus
ATAAGGTGAAAGAGGACAATGTTGAGATTGTAACAAAAAAGTAAGGAAACAAATTTTATATATATGGGGGGGTGGTAGGGTGGGTGGGGCTATGGGAAAAAATGAGAATTAAGTTGTGTCTTATACTGGTACAAATCCCCATTATGGAGTGCAATCATGATGTGTATATTTAATGTACCAATAAAGATAATAAAAAAAAAATCATCAATCTATCATAATTCTGAGAAAACCACCAGATCACATACCCTGTGAACAGAAGGCAGACAAAGTACTTTTATCAACTGTGGGAGTCAGTCTCTTTCAAAGTGAAGATGTACACCGTTTCATCAGAGTCTCAATTCAGATGTGCTTCTCCGATATGTATTCATATGTATATGTATTTATGGAATGAATTTTTGTGCTCCCCCAAATTCATCCACTGAAAGCCTAACACCCATCGGTCAGCAGTAGGAAGCAGGATGTTACTGCTTACTGCTCTGGAGGTTACTGGGTCATGTGGGTGTGTGGGATAGGTATCCTCAAGGAAAACACAGAAGAGTTTCTTCTCTGCCTACTGACATAGGAGGCCATCTGCAAAGAAAGAAGCAGGCCCTCTTCACACACCAGGTCGGCCAGCACCTTTATCTTGCTCTTCCCAGCCTCCAAAACTATGAAAAAAGAATTCCTGTTAAGCCACCTTGTTTATATCACTCTGTTATAGTAGCCAAAACTAACCCAGCCATCAGAATATGATATAGTTTAATCATTTCTAAATACTAAATTCTTACATCTTCCAAAGAAAAAATATTTCCCTATATTATCTAGTTGTGCTGTTATTTCTGACCCAAATCTCTCAAATTAAGGTTGGTGAGTATATTCTAAGGATGATTTTCCTAAGGATCAAGGGTCTAAAGATGAATGGTCTAGCCCAGATAGCTATCAAACATCTAAAGTATTATTTTCATCCATATTATCTCATATGAAAATACTTAGGGATGAAAAGATATGATATCTGAATTTGTTTCAAAATAATCCAGGAGTTGGGAAGAAGCAGGAAAGATGTATGAAAATGGCTTAGCCAGAGCTTGGGCACTATTGGAACAGGGTGGTGGTACATGGGGTTTCTAGTAGCAGGTGACTCTCGAATTAGTCAGATACAGGATGCCGTCTCAAAGCTTCTGCTTCAGGAGGTCTGGAACAAGGTCTGAGGGTTTGCATAGCAACAAGTTCTCAGCAGATGCTAATGCTGCTGCCCAAGGACCCCATGCTGAGAAACACTGCATTATATTTACCCTCTGTTTTATACGATCAAAAAATCCAAATCGAGTTGTGGAGCTGCACTCAGCTAGCACAACAAAACAAGATACATGAGAAGGCACCTCTGCCCCTGCCTGCTGCCAATCCCAGACAGTCAATAACTGAAAAAGATGAACAGGCACAAGCCCTGGAGAAACACTGAACCATCAACTCAATTCAAATTGGACCTAGTGTGGAAAAAATTAATGTTGTTTTTCCTCGTTTACTTTGAACCTATGTCTGTGTAATTGTTATAGAGTGTGATAAATTCTCAGCTGGGTTTGGGCTGTGTAGTTAAGCAATATGAATAACTACGAATTCTCTGAACATTTTTTAACACAATAGTTAGAGTTGGGTGGTGATTTATACAGACTGATGGTACTATCTCCCACATTTGCCTGAGACTCAAATTCAAGTCCAAATGTACAGTCAGAGATCTGTCTCTCTGGCACTTCGGATGTACCTAGTTCCAGAAGACAGATATGTGTTTCTTGGATCTAAAAGCATCGGATGATGAATGAATAAAGTTTCAGGCTTGAGATGAGGTGGTCACACGAAGGACACCAGAAATGTTGACTGAATCTTATTTCTCTTAAACTCCAACTTGCAAACAATGACTGTGTCCCAGGAATGTGCTCTCAAACTTTGGGATAAGCAAATAAAATTTTTTTTTAATTGTCCTTGGCCTTATAAATTGCACAGGTAGTTTGGAAAATAGACAAATAGTTACGGTATTCACAGCTAGATTATAAGAATGCTGTAGAAACATATTTGGGTTATTTTATGCCTCTTTTTAAAAAAAATTATTTTATTGTGAAAGAAGTACATTATATATACATATCATGATCACACTCAACTTTGACAATTTGTACCAGTATATGATATGATTTGATTCTCATTTTTACCCATTCCCCTACCCACCCTACAACCCCCAACCCCTATATACATAAGCTTTGTTTCCTTTTTTCTGTTAACATCACAATTTTTTCTTTCCCCTAGTTATTTACCCTTACCCCATTTCCCTTTGAATAGTTTCTATTTTACAATATCTAACTTACATTCTAGAACTCATTTACATTTTCAGTTTCTCATATCAGAGAAATGATATGGTATTGTTGACAGGGGAAAAAGAAGTGAAAGAAACATTTTTATGGACAGCATTTGTCGTGGTTTGGATAAATATCTTCCAAAGGTCCATGTGCTAAAGGTTTGGTTCCTAGTGTGGTATGTGGGAGGTAATGGCGCCAAGGCGAGGGTCTGGGGTCACTGACACAAGCCTGGGAGTGTCCACCCCTTCCTGTCCTTCTTTGCATCCTGTCATGAGCTCCTGCTGTGAAGCTCTGCCCCAGCACAGGTCAAACCAAAGAGGCCAATGACCACAGAATAAAACCTCCAGAACTGTGAACAAAGGGAATCTCCTCCGATTTTAATCTAATTATCTCAGATAATTGTTACAATAAGGGAAAGTTGACTAGCGTGGCATTCCATGTGTTTCTGCACCCAGGAGCATCCATTTGTTAGACAAAGGAATATGTGAAGGAGGAAAAACATGCTGGAAAGAAGAAATAGTACAAAAAATGTGACAAAACAAAAATGGCTGCTACCTTCAATCAATAAAGTAATTTGGCAAGACTAAGTTTCAGGCTATGAAGGAAGAAGCTGATGATGAGATAGGAAAGGCATGTGGCTTTGACCCAAGCTATACATTATGATAAAAATTATGCCTTACAGTGGGGGCTGCTGTGGATTGAATTGTGTATCCCCCTAAATGTACATGTTAATACTTTATCCCCCAATGTGACAGCACTTGGAAACAAAGCATTTAGGAAGTGGTGGAGGTTTCATTAGAGAATAAGGATGAGGCCCAAGTCCAATAGGATTGGTAGCTTCATAAAGAGAAGGATGCCTGACCCCCACCCCCAGAAAGGCTGAATGAGAATATAATGAGAAGGTAGATGTCTGCAGTACAAGGGGAGACCCCTCACCAGAGCCTGTCCATGCTGACACCCTACTCTCAGACTGCTAGCCTCCAGAACAGTGAGATGACAATTTTCTGTTGTTTGAGCCATTAACCAATGGCAATTTGTTAACTAAAACAGGATCATCTACATTTTGAAGCACAGGGAAGATACTGAATTTCAAATAGACATATGTGCTAGACATAGGCTAGATGGGAGAGGGGAGATCTTGTTAATCTGGAGATCACCCAGCGAGATCAAGATGTATTTCTTGGTGTAGGATGAGGATTTTGGAATCTTTCAACAAGAAGCACACTGCCAGCCAGCTGATTGAAAACTTAAGTGTGCATGTTATGTATAGTGTTTTGTATATACGTAAACTTATATAACTTTGTGTTATAACCTTGATACCTATATATGTGGATACATATAATTTTATTATGTAAGAATAGAAAGGAAGAACACAATGTGAAATAAACAGAAAAGAGACAGTAAACTTTGTCATTGAGGATGAAAGCTTACAGGGACTTGGAGTGAGACATGGCTGTTCCCTTAGCTGCCATAAAAATGTACTAATTGATAACAGAACTAGAGCATGCGGGGTTGTTGAAGCAATGGGTGCGGGAGAGACGCAGAAAAGAGTAACAGAGAAAGAATAAATGCAGGATAATTTCTCTTACTTTGAATACCACAAATGAGTCATATAACAGGAATTTCACTGTCTTCCAATATTTCCCACATAATTAGCCTATTCATACTCATAAAAAGGCACACAACATACTCTGAAATGATACTAGACCCATTCCAAGCCCCAAGGAGGGATGCTGGGGTTTGCCTTTGGTGCCCTCTCCAAAGCCTGCATACAGGTCCTGGCCCATGCACTCAGCCAGCAGTGAGGCCAGGTGCTGGGGCACTTTTGCCACTTTCCACAGCGTTTCTCATATCTTCGATTCCCTGTAAACTGTACACTCTTCAGGTTTTTGCCAAGAGAGATAATGCTGCTCCCATGTGAACTGACTACCCAATGCCCTGCATGCATGAGTGTGTCAAGGCTAAACAGGCCTATTGTTCTTAAACAGTACTGCCAGAGAATCGTATGCTTGTGCAGAATGATGCTGAAGAGATAAAAATATCTTTCATTTCTATACTGCCATGCATCTTAAAGTGTGTTCCACATTTTGCAAACTATATATAGGCTCAATTCATTACCCAGCCCCATAAAATACAGCCAGAGCAATGGCAGGCACATGCCAGATGTTTGACAATGGTTTAATACAGAGTGAAGAATAAGTTAAATTGGATTCAGAAAACAGGAAATAGGATATGGGGCACTAGGTAAAGTTTTGCTGCTCACTCACTAACGTGTGTTCTGTCTACCAGAGCATGAGCTGGGGACACAGATGAGCGAGAGAAACACTTCATACCCTCACAGGACAGCCAGAGTGTCAGAGGAGACATATGATCAGACATTAAAATATGATTCACATTAAAACAGAGAAAGCACCAAGGACTTCATTGTTTTTAAATGAAGTCTTTTCCACGTAGCCATTCTGGCACCATCATCCTCCTACACTAATGAAAAGTTTGTATCCAATGTAGTGATAGGATGCATGTTAGAGAAAATGTATCCTGAACCCAGAATCCAGGCTGAATGTGAGCATGGTGCTGGGAACAATAAAGAATGGAAACACAAGAGTTGAGTAAATTGAGGAAAGATTGGAGGCACTCAGGGCAGAATGGAAATGAAACCGTTGAAGGAAACACTGAGACTCATGAGAATGGCAGATTTCAAAGCCATTACCTGTTTGCCTGGGGCAGAAACTAATCACTCAGAATACTCAGACTTAATCACGATGGCCTTAAGAAGCTCTTCCAAATCTCTCCACGCTGAAAGCTTTGGACTCTGAAATACAGATAATAGGATCTAGGGTTTGAGAAGGATCTCAAAGATCCAGTGGCTCAAAGCAGTCACTTTACAGAAGAAAGATGTACCCAGGTTCATTAAATGTCTGCAATAGCAGCGGTGGGGACAGACTCAAGGCCAAAGGTTCATCCTGACTCCTGACTTGGGCCCTGGCTTAGATGAATCAGTGAAGCAGACATCTTACTTCTGGGACATGCTTCTAAAATGCTAACTATCTGGTGTTTTCTGCCCTGCTCACAGCAGTAGAGAGGCCAACCACAGACAAAGGATTAACATTTTGTAATCTACCTATATCAGTGGTGGTGAACCTATAGCACATGTGCCACAGTTGGTTATTTGTGATCACCAGAATTTCTAAAAGCTTCACTATCCCTGAAAGTGAGCAAGAAATCTGGCTCAGAGAAATGAGAAAGAAATAGGCTGGAAGATTGTGACTGCCCAGGTCAGACGGCTGTCACCCAGAGAAGCCCTCTGCAGACCATTTGGTCCCTGGAAGTGTATGTAGTTTAGTGCCCTTATTAACTTCCCCAGGAACAGAGTCAGATTACCCTGAACTGCCAGCAGAGGCCTGTTCAAAATGTGTTAAATCTCCAGGTAAGGTTTTTAACCAGTAGCGGCAGGATGTATGAGAAACAAAAGGAGAATGTGGTTTATAATGTGTCTGTGCAACAAATATTGCCAGGAGACATCAAGCAGGAAACTGCTGGTGATGATGGCCTCACAGAACAGCCATTCCCTGTCTTTATCTTGGTCATACAGACACACATATAGTGAGAAAGCCAGGCCGAGGGCCCACAGAGGCCGAGGGTGAGTGATAGCTCAGTCACCGGCTCAAGGATGGATCCTTGTGCGGCATCTCAGCCTTGTACCTTCCTTCCTACAAAGTCTCAGGCAAGCCCACTAGAAGGTCCCATCCAGGAAGGAATGCTCGGAAAGATGACCTCCAGGGCAACTTCCATCTTATTATGCTAATAAGATATCTTGTGTTTTTTCCAGTCATACTTAAGTATAGGTCCAAGTAGAGGACACACTTTCCAACCACACACATTCCTGTATTCTTTCTACGTGTCTGTAAGCACCCAAAGGGCCCTTTGCACAAACTAAAAGAATAATGACTGTTGATTCTGGACTGACAGCCACGAAGAAGGTCTCTGAGGCGGGTGGGGATGAGCCAGGGTCTGGGTGTCTATCCCATACTGCTCTGGGCACTTAACAACAGTGCTCCTTCTCCTGCACTGGACCCCGAACTTCGAGTCTCATTCTCGCTCCAGATTTCAGAACTCGAGGGCCACGTTCAGTGCCCACTGCCTGGAGAACAAGGCTTGGACGCTGCCGGGGAAGCCCTACCTTTCTCTTAAGTTCTTGGCCAGCAAGGTGCAGGCAGAGTCTGGGACAAGCTCTCATTTTCTGTGAGCTCCAATTCCTATGCCGCTCTTGGAAATCCCACTCCTGCTCTCCAAGTTGGGGTGGAGTGGGAGAAGGGTCCAGAGGACACAGTACTTGGGCCTAAAGGCGTGGGCAGGGGTGTGAGGACTGACGATGTTGTCCTCCCAGGCCATAGGCCTGGAAAAGAAACGCTGGAGAGGATGCCACCTGCTGGCGAGGGACCCTGGCTTGCACGGCGGACGCTACTGAGACTTGGAGACTGGTTGTGCAGAAAACCAGAATTTGGGCGGTTTTCCAAGTTGCTGGTTTTCCGCTCTCTCCTTGGGCTGCCAGCCCCGGTACGCTGCTCCAGTGCGCCCGGGTACCTTGCTCCCCCACCCCCGCGGGCGGAAGTTTCCGCCAGGTCGCCTTCCCGCGCGGCGCGCTCGGAGCTCTGAGGATTCTCCGCGCTTCTCCATCAGGTGGAGTCGTGCGCCCCGCGCTGCCTCCCTCCTCCCTGCTCGCTCCTCGCCAGCGAACCGCACGCCGGCCAGCTCGCAGCGCCAAGAGGTTAACCGAGCCCCGGAGGAGGTGAGGCCGCGGGCCGGCCCGGGCGGAGGTGGCGGGGCCGCCGTCGGGGCTGGCGCCAGAGCGCGGCCGGCTGTGGGACCTGCAGGTACCGCTCGCGTTCTCCGCCCCACGTGGTGGCCGCCGAAGAGTGCCGTGGGTTTTCCGGCACTCAGGGCTGAAACGCCGCCTGCTCGGTCCTTTTAGAGGCGGGTAGCTCATCACTTATTCCAAGCTTTTTCCCTTCATGCCGGAGACCGGAGGCTGCGGGGAGGGAGCAGTGGGGGCGGAGAAGGGAACAGGCCCAGCTGCTGCGAGGGTCCGGAACCAGAGGGCCGGGAGGCCGATCTGAGAGAGGAGTGGCAGGAACAGGTCCTTCCGACCTCAGGACCCCGCCCCCAGCCCCAGCCTCTCCTCCTCTCTAGCAGCTTGTGAGTGCGTCTAGCTTCCCTGCGGTGCAGTCCTCTAGCCCTACGACCCGGGTTTTGTAATACTGTACTTCCCCTTGGGCAGAATCAAACAACTCTGGGCTCCGGGCCATTTAGGAATTAACAGTCAAAATTAAATAACAGTTTACAAGATTAATCTCCAGTTGAAGCATCAAATGTTGCTTAGGCAGGTACCATCTACCTTCTGATATTCGTTTTATTCACTGCAAGACTTCGCCATAGGTCTGACTCCCTGATCTTTCCTTTCAACCTTGCCCTTTACATTTAGTGCAAAGCTGCTCCTAATATTTTAAGTACTGTAGTGCGCTGATTTCGACCTTAATACTGTTACTTGGCATATATTGCTTGAAATTTTGCTTCTTTTGTGCATGTTACTGATTCGCCTCTCTCGTCTTTTTGCGTTGTCTGTTCTACAAAGCTAATGGACTGAGGCTCTGCTGACACGTTGCTTCTGTACCTTGCTTGCTCCTTTAGCTGATGGGTTGCCTCTCTTGCCTTGCTCAGCACCCCCCCCATCACACCACCATGCTTGCTTACCAATTTCCCTTTGATATGTTTAACAGCCTCTAAGGGATTCCATTAAATAAACTATTAAGTTAAGAATAAAAAAGTCAACAAAGCAGACATCTACTAATTTGAAGATCTTTGATGTCAACTACCAGGTGTCAACTCCTACCAGTTCACACTTAGGCTTCGGCCCCTGCTTCTTCCTCATTGGTAATTACTAGAGGAGCTTTATAAAAGTTAACATCCACACGGAAGTCGGAGTTGGAATGAGCCCTGTAATCAGCAAAGTCCCCTCATCGCTGGTAGTGATGGAGAAAACTCTAAGAGGTTCCCTGAAGACCTGTGGAAGGTCCAAGGGCTGAGAAAGCAATGATTGATTTTGTGATTGAATGTTGAGTGGCGCACACTGAGAGCATCTCTCATTCTCACCCCCACCCCTTCGCCCACTCCATAACCGCACATATTTTTATGTGTTGCTTTGTAATAGCCATATAGTTTGTGTCTTCTGTGCGTATTCTGCTTCCACTCTAGACTATGAGCTCCTGAAGGCGTGCTCTGTGCTACTATTTTATTTCTCTCCAGTGGCCTGCTTATTCCAGGCATGCCTAAATGTCTATCAAGTAAATAGGCCTAGATAAATTCATGTTGATATCCTGGAGGAAATAGAGTTTGATTTGAGTGTGGGCTTCATGACAGGTAAAAGACCTGAAGGTTCTTGGGAGGCTGTTGCTTGTGACCTTGGCCTCTCCTTCGCAATCACACTCATAGCACCTTTTGAAGAAGAGGCACACACAGAGTGATGGAGTGCTCTGTCAGGGGACAGGCTCCAAACGCACACACAGGCTGCTCCCTGTCCTTGTTAGGAAGTGCACAGACCAGGATAATAATAATAGATGGGTGTGTGTCACAAACCGACTTGTTTCCCTCTCACTGCTGCGTTCTGTTTTCCAGGAGCAGTGCAAAGCAAACTAATATCCATACAGTTAGGCTATATCACCCACCCCCTAGGAAAGTCTCAAAAATGCAAAGCATGCTTCTCTCTGCAACTCTTGAGTCTCCCGCTGCTCACATTGGCCAAGTCCTTGCTGGGGAAGGGTACCCCCCACCCTCTTCCAGTTCTTTTTCTGCCCAGTTGCCAGTCCCTATGTAAAGACAAGGCATGCACAATCTAATGCATGTGCAGCTTATGGTCATCTGTAACTTCTCTCGTTAGACAACAGTACATCTTGTGGACGGGAAGTCACAGCTCTGCTTCGTGCTCCCGATGCTTTTTGGCCAGTGGTGGTAGCAAAGGCTCAATATCCCCCTTTAGGGAAAAGAAGGAGAGGACATAGCCCCCCTCCCCGTTTTGCCAAGATCTCCTCTCTCCGAATGTTTCCTCTTTAATTCTGACCTGTTTCCCTTCCCCCGCCCTTCCCCCCAGTTTCTGTGAAAGGAGCCCTTCTGTCACTCGTCACTCGCTAGCTCGCTCGCTGTGGGAGGAGCCCGCCGGAGGGAGCCGTGTGCCTGGGATGCCGAGAGCCAGAGAATGGATATGCTCCGAGTGGGGACATTGCTGAGGATCCTGGCTTCCCGAGGTGGCTGAAAGCAAGCGATTCGTCTCGGCTGGCTGCAGAGACCCTGAGGCACAAAGAGCCCGAAGCCGCTCGGAGGGTCGGAGGGACAGACAAACAGATGGTCGGCGCGAACCGGAGAGGACCAGCGGCGGAGGCTGAGCACCGACAGCCTCCGAGGAAGAGAAACTAACTGCACACCAAGTTGCCCTGCCGGCTTCCTCCCGCTGCGCTGAGGAATGAAACCTTTCCAGCTCGACTTACTCTTCCTCTGCTTCTTCCTCTTCAGTCAAGGTAGGACCCGTGCGCCGCTGGAGTTGGAGAGAAGTCGGCTGGGTTGTCAGGGCGCGGGAGGCAGAGGACAGGAATGTGGGCAGGCTTCGGAAACTCGGGCTGATTGATGCCTCTCTCGGTGCCGGCGGGAAGGCTCTGCTGTTCGCTGCTTTGCCTTTGCAAATGCAACAAAATGGTACTGTTTATTTTCCTTTGGAAGGAAGGGGATGGGAGAGCGAGGGAGAGATGCGACTTTCTCTTCTCGTCAACATCCAACTCCAACTCTCCGATGCAAATGAGTTCTTTATGCTCCCGGTATGTTAATTAGGTAGTATGTCTGTGGCCACTCCGTGGTGAACTTCTGGGCACCTCGTCGCGCTTTCTCTCCCAGGTTGGGGGAGAGACGGGCAGGGAAGGGGAACGTTGCTTGAGTGGCTGTTTCAGCCCTGATAAGGTCTGACTTGTCTGAGTGTTCAGCCGGAAAGATGTTCATTTGCTGAGTGGGTTGCAATTATGGCTGTAAAGAGTTCCACTGAATGTCATTGAGTTCCTTGAATTAAGGCTGAATTCGGAGAACTACACAGCACTGGATTCGCGCCTGGTGCCCATTGTTTCTTTTTTGCAGCTCGCCTGGGCAAGACAGAGGTGGACTTTCTCAGGAAAGAACTTTGCCACCTCTGGGCTCCCTTCCGCTGGACTCAATGGGCTGGCCCTGGTGGAAGCGGAATTGGGTTTCAAGTGCCTTCTTAGCCAAAAGCATGGAAAGTTACCTATGGAACTGAGTTTAAAGGGGAAAGTGAAATGCTTTCATCCCACTCTTTGGAACGCCAGTGCTGCCTCTGCCATCTGAGGCAGCATTTGTGCCAGCCAGTGCCGCTGTGAGAGGGACAGGACTCTCTCAGAAAAATCCACAACAGAACACATCCATCTGTTGATTAAATGAAGGGTAAAAGTTTTCGAGAAAGCAGCCTCTCACTATGGGTGGCTGCCTCTGCAAGCAAACAGTGCGTATTCCTCACTTCCCCTGTCAGGAAGAAGCCAAATGTAAGCAAAAACCCAGCCTCCTACCTTCACTCTTGCACTGATCCTTCTGGTCACTGCAGATTTTCTCCTTATTTGTGCAATTCAAACTTTGCTCTTGACTCTCCTGATTAAACTTGAGGGGCCCCTCCCCCGTGTGAGTGTGCGGCCGTAATGATAGTGTGTACACACACTTGCACATTCATGCATTCGCATGGCTGTGTGTGTCTTACTGGGGCACAGCAGCAGGAAGATAAATTGTCTTCCCCAGAGTTTTCAGGCTGAATGAATAAGAGCTATCCCAACATGAAGACAGGCTCCATTATGTCAACATTTTGTGAGATGACCCTTCCTTGGATGTGTGTGTGCGTACTTGCTTACAGGCACGCACATACACATACACAGGCATACTAACTCCTGTCCTTCTTTGCCCATTACCAATTCCCTTAGAAAGTTGCATGCAGAATCCCCAAGAGGAGGAGGGAATCTTCCAGCCTTTCTCCCAACACCTGCCTCACACACATACATTTCCACGAGGATAATGTAAGTTTTAATCAGCTCTTTGTGTATTTAGAAGTTTTGTTTGTGATTCTTCTCTACATTGGCATAAGAAGCTTGTAGGCACCTAAGTGCCCCTTTGCCCCTTAGAATCATTACTGGGTGCATCTTTCACTTTGTTTTGTCACAAGCACCAAACTATTTCTTGACTGCCTTATATAAATCTTTAGATATTTACCTCTGACAATTAAAATGCTATGTGTCATAGAACACTAAGAAAAAACATCTAACAATTTGCAGTACTTTGTTTCTCCTGAGGGTTCTGAGCCTGACTAGGACTACCCACCACACCAGGCAAGAGACACATAGTAGACCTCAAGGCTCTGCTCCCTAATTTTTATCCAATAGCCTCTTTCACTGTGCACTTTGTAGGTGTCTTCAATAGATAGCACCTGACTGTAGAAATGAAGGCTCTGGAGAAAAGATATTCAGTGCATATCTTCTGACATGATCTGTGGACATTGAAAATAGTGTGGCCGTTGTCTGGAATATTGTGAATCCCCCAGAGATACCATTTGATGCTCTTGCACATATGCTCAATCTCTGTGTTGTAGTCCACCCCACCAGCACCATGCATTCTTCTAGTTATTTGGCACAGTGTATCCACTTTGAAGAGGTCATTAGATGACTAACCCACATTGCTGTACTTCGTCCCCATGACTGAGAACTGAAGGAGCAACCTCGCCTGTCACCCACCATAGAGCCACTCACCTGACCCCCTGCTTCCAGCATGCTGTTCCTGCCATAATGCTTTTCCAAGGAAATGTACAAGGCTCTGGTGCGCCCTTCCTGTAGAGAGAACAAGTGTCCAGGTTGTTTTTAGGTTCATATCTGGCCCTCCTGTGACATGGCCATCTGCTGTCAACCGCTTCTTCCAAAGGGAAGTTGTGTGTCATTTCAGAGTCCTAGGAACATAGTTCTTGGGCTCCCTGCTCCCGTTGTCCCCTTCCTATGCGGTACTCTGAAGGCTTTACCAGAAAACCTGTAAGCCAACACTAAAGCCCTTTTCAATCATACTTTCTCTCTTGACTGTTTGACTATTTGCTGATCTTTACTTTTTCCCATAACCCTTTAGAAAGAGGGCAGAAATCAAGGTATAATTAAAGTCAATGTCTTTATTCTTTCAAGTTTGGGCTTTTGTGCAGAGTAGGTTCAAAATGTGTCTCTGTCTTTCTTAAGGTGGCAGTAGAAAGGCTCAATGACATTCCCCTGTTCCCACCCCTGCCAACAAGGATGCTAGGCTTGGTTGGGGAGAGAGCTGCTGGTGTCGGGTGCATGTGGGTTTCTTTCCCGGGGTTGCCTCTTTCCTCAGCTGTCAGGTTGGCTGTGCTTAGTACAGAGAGGGATAATGTCACAGCACAATTTGCCTCCTGTGGAGAAACGGCATGTTCTGCCCTTGGGTGAGGAAGAATCGATTCTCTTGTCATCCATAAACTTAGAACTTGCAGTATTTTTCCCTTTATCATTTTAGTTCACCCACAAATGTTTCCTCCCTTACCCTCCTTAATCTTCAGTTCTCATTCCATGCAGCCTGCACATGCACATCTTAGATGGCTTTGGAGAAATAATGCCTCAGCGGGACCAAAGACTCCCTTTTCCCATCATGTCTCAGGTTCTGAGACAGTTTGAGGATGTGCAACAATGCGAATTTGGTGGCTTCCACTTCAGACTCTAAGAAAGGTGTTTTCCTTGCTCTCTGACACTCTATGCTGGCATTCCCACAGCACCCAGTCCTGCCTAGTAACTTTGAGGTCCGGAAGGCTTTAATTCCACTGAACCCAGATGCTTTAGTGGTTTTGCTCAAGTGCCTTACTGCTCTGAACACAGTGGGGTGAAAGTGAAGATGTGGGTTTACCTGTTAATGACACAACTGAGTGGAAGATTAATGTGGCTGCCATCGTCTCCCTGTTGGGAAGAATCTGAGCAGTCCATTTGTGCTCCTGATTGTCACCAGAGAGGGAACCATTTGGCAAGGGATTGTGGCAACCTGAACATCCAAGGAAATAGAAGAGTGTGAACCAACCCAGAGAGTGAATAGTGTGGGTGGAAAGAGCTGGCCAGGTGCAGAGCGCCCCTGGGAGGACAGGAAGCATGGTAGGAACAGCCACTGGGAAGAGCTTGAACTTGGCCAGGATCTCTCTTGGGGAAGGAAAGGAAAGAGGGGGCTTCGGAAGACAGCATAATGTTAGAGGAACCTAAGAATGAAGGAGACGGAAGGAGGTTCAGGCAGAAAAGGAAACTGGGAGTGAGCAGCAGCTTCCAAAACACTTAACCTTACCCAGAAATGTCATCTAACAAAAGATGAGGCAAGTGGTAGGATTGTTCCAGGCACCAGCACCCCAAGCAGTATGACAGTTCGTCTAGGGAGGAAGAATCACTGCTTTTATCCTGAAGGTCACTGCACAGCTGTGGAGGGTGGAGGGTGGAGGACTACTTTCATGAAGCTTCTGGGTGGGGGACCAGGATGTGACTACAAAGTAGGGGGTGTGGCACAGTCTGCTGCCCAACGGGAAGCCCTCATTTGCCAGCTAGACCCATTGAGGATGAAAAGGAAACCCCAGGGGCTGGGGGTGTGGGTGTGGTCAGTGCCTCCACACCACCGTGAGAGGCTCTGATGCACTCCCCTCCCTCTTGGGTGTACAAAGGAGGATCTGGCTTGGAACATGGCAGCAGCAAGCTAGGCACCGTACCAAGGAGCAGCCCTGCCTGGTGTGTGCCTGTGTTGGTGGGAGCCAGGGCCAGCAGGAGACCGGGTGGAGCAGGGGATTAGGCCTGAAGATGCAATTTTTCTTTTTTGTTAAGCCCAGTGGGGGTGACTTAGGCTGTATTATATTGCAGGCCCAAAAAAAGCACATGAATAATCCAGAGTGAATTCAAGAGATTTCAATAGCAAAATAATAACAATACTAATGATACCTTTGATTTGCCGAGTACTTTTCTTCCAAGGAGATAAAAAGATAAACTGTTTGGGAAACATAAACGAAGAAAAGAAAATTGCTTGTGATGGAGGATTGGGGAGAAGGGCCAGAGCACTAGTTCTAAGGTCTTGCTGCAGCTGGGGAGACTGGGCGGGCTGCGCTAGGCACTGATAGCAGTTTTCAGCTACAGAAATTCCTCATCCTGGTAAGATGCTAAGATGAAAAACCAGGGCAGGCCTTTTTTGGTCCAAGCCAGTTAGGAGACCTAGGGCCCTGCATACATCTTGTGCCCCAGAACAGGAGTATTCAAATTCACTAGCAGAGTAGGTGAGGGAGGTCATGAACATATTGGCTTTTGCACTTGACTGGGGCTACCCTACTATGCCTAACTCTAAGTGAGCTCAGCACCTGGAGCCCCAGTTCTCCCTCAAGGCCATTGGACACCCCAGAATTCACGAAGCAGGGTTCAGCCAGAGCTGCTGCTCTGGGTTTTGGATTCCCTGGAGTTTTGTAGCCTGTCGCTGTCATCCCCAAAGGAGAAAAGAGCAAAGCCAACCAGTGTCCAGAGCCCACATTGGCATAGCTTCTCCCTGTGTGCCAAATAGAGAGGGATTTTATTTCTAGTCAGGAAGACGAGGCGAGAATCAGCTGCACCAAGGCACAGTGCTATTCCATATGTCATCTTCCTTCCCCTGGGGGAAAGGCAAAATTTACCCAGTTAGGTGTACCTGTCAAGTGAGAGTCTAGATGTCTCAAAATCGGTGAAATACTCCTTTCCCAGCCAGGCAGAGATGCTGGGCCCTGCTTTCTGCCAGAACTTTATTATGAAGCATGAGGGGGCTTCCGTCTTGACCTTGTCTCAGAACTCATTCAGCCACAGACCTAAGGGTCACCGGAAGGCTATGGCTCCCCACAATGTCCCCCACCCCATTTAACATGCTCTTTCATTCACTTTCTGCTTCTTAACCAACCCACGGGCAGAGCCATGAAGTGAACCCTGTGCCCCTAACCCTTCCTCCTTTTCCACTGGTAAAAATGAATATTCTGGCTGTGTACTTCTACAAGTCAGTAAATGTCAATATTAGATAAGTGTTTCCTTTATATCACTGCAATTTAGCATAAGCTGCTTGGAAACAAATGTCTTCCGTAAGCACATACTGTTTCAGTGAGTACACAGTCAACACCACTATGAGGATTAAATAAATGTCAGCTTTCCCTTTCCCTGGGTATGCGTGGTAACAAGCTGGAGCCTTAGAAATGGTGGCCAGTGTGGGTGAATCTGCTCCTCGCTGGGTTCTTCTGTCGCAGCCCCATTGGAGCCATGGAGAGTGTGGGAAGAGGACACTCATCCCGCTCTTTCCTGGGAGTAATCACCCAGAAAGCAGCTAAATCCAGTCACTTCCTACATTCCCTGGGGAGGCTCCTCCTGGGAGCCTGGGAACCTTTCTTTGCGCTCCTGACTCTTCCCTGCTATACACACACACACACACACACGTGCACACACACACACGTGCACATGCACACACATGCACACACATGTGACTACACCACTTGCTGCTGAGGCAAGGCAATGTCTTTAGCCATTTCCCTCAAAGCACCTTCTCCTACTACATGCTCGTGTCCTCAGAGGCACCTCAGATCACCTGCGGCTGCTTTGGGAATGATGTTTAAACTAAACCTGCTGGGACCTACGCGTGTCAGTTTTAGAGAGGACATGTCCATATCTGAGTAGTGGTCTGCTCCCTTGACCTGCACACATTGAAAAGTTGCTGCAAGTTCCTGTCCTTGCCTGCTTCTGTCTGCTAGACAAGAATTTGAGATCTGATACTGTGAGTTGCAGTGATGATGAGCACATGGTCCACACTTTCCCCTGGGACTACACATATTTTGGTGTCTCAGTGGACCTAGTTTTTTTTTTTTTTTTTACGATCAGTAGGTTTTTATGACCCTGAAGCCCAGCTGTTGGCCACTCAATCAGAAGTCACTGTGGACCTACTAAGTGATAGACACTTACCAGAGGCTTCTTTGTAGATACAACCAGAATGTTTCTCTCCCTAGATAGAGCTCACTGGTTAGCAAGTAGACAGTGAACTAAGTTACAGTACTGTAGGCTCAGAGCTGTCAGAGTATTCTGAGGACAGCTGCACAGCCCAGGATGTTGCAGAGCAGGTGACATTTGTGCCTGACTGTGAAGAATACTTAGGAGTTCTACAGATGAAAAATGAATAAACTGTTGGAGTTTGCCTCATGGTGCTTTAAAAGCAGGAAAACAGAGCAGCATTGCTGTGTGCAGCAGCATTGGGTAGCGCGAATGCCTGGACCATGGTGGGTTAGAAAGGTGGGAAGGGAAACTCTAGGACAGGATGGGAAGAGTCCAGTTGCAGATGGCTGTGGACGTATCATACTATTATGATACGTCTTCAGAGAATGGAGTGACAAAATTAAGTCAATACTTTAAAAACACCATTAGTAGCTTGTATATAGTCCTCTGAATGTCTTAGATTTTGAGATCAGTGTGTTATTAATACTTTTTGGAATTCCCCGGTTTCACATTGGACTGAAGAAAATGAAAAATTGAGTAGAAACAGATTTGCCTACTTTTCTTGGCCTATCTTTCTCCGTAGCTGGTATGTAAATGGGTGGAAAATGAGCAAAAGAATGATACTAGGGAACTGACCTTCACTATTGGCCTGCATTCCAGAGAGAAGACACCAGAATGTACTAGGCAGGTGAATGTTTCAAAGAATTGTGTGGATAGTGAATGTGGGCAAGAACACACGCACAAGTGGGGCTTGCCGTGTGCACCCTGGGGTGTAAATGAGGAGAGTGCATCAAAGATTGGAACTGGAATGTGTCCGGGGCCTGTTGAAGGGTACAGAGAGGGTGGCAGCCTGACATTGAGGATGAGTAGATAGCTGGAAGGGACATAAGGTTGTAGGGAGGAAAGCAAGAGATACCTGGGGACATTTTGATGGTGATGTCTTTCTTGTTCTCAAGAGGAAACTAAGCTGTACTAGCTCTGGGATGAATGCTTCTACCTGGAGCATGTTAGAAATGCTTTCTAAGTCATCTGTGCTGAGTCACCTCTCATTTCACAGCAGAGGACATCATCAGATCTACTCATGGGTTCTGAGCTTTGGTCTGTTCTCTCCAGGAATTGGTGGGGGCTGGCAGTCAAGCTCAGTGGGAAAGCAGAACTCCCAACTGTTCCACAAGACTGTGGATAGCTAAGTCTCGTAGGTAAGGCTGCTCCACCGAGCAGTCTCTTAGAGCTGAAAGTTCTGACTAAGAGTAGAAATTGGGCCATCAGGAAGGCAGAAGTCAGGTGCTAAGAACTGGGTTGAGAGTCCAAATGGCCTGATGTCCAAAGTATCTCCCACTTGCACAGTTCCCTAGATATGATCTGTTAGCAACATTCTGGATCTCTTTGATGGTCCCTTTTCTTGTAGGTACCCTACAGAGTCCTGTAGTTGTTATGAGCTGCACAAGTGGTAACAGGAATTATATCTTTATCATGATGATAATTAGCATTTGTGTAAAGAATCACAGATTGCCAAGTACAACTTTCTCAAGCAGTACCGCATTTCGTCAGAACAGCAATGAGAGGAGGGTGTGATGTCAAGCCCCAGAGACGGCACCTTGCCTGCACAGAGTCTTCCCTGTCTGGGACACTGTTTCATGTGCTTTGATGCTTCTTATGGTGTTGGTAGTTCCAGCGGCTGCAGACCATCAGCGTTAAACAATGCAGAGGAAGATCCTAAACTGTGGCCTAAGACAAGTCGTGTTCTTAGAGTGTGTGGGAATTTTCAGCAACCAGGCACAGAAAAGGATTTTAGGGCTTTAGGGATGTATAGGTTCCCTCTTGAAGATCAGGGAGCTGAGCCCTGGAGCTGATCTTTGAACAGTAACCCGGGATTGTAACTCTATTTCCTTACGTGATCAGATTCTGCCTGAGTTGAGTTCTTCACCTTTCCGGTAACCTGCTTTATCGCGAGCACTCAAGGTGCCCTGGCCACTCGGGCCTGGGGAAGTGGCAGCCGGGCTTTTGTGTTGAAGTGTAATCAAGGAGATACTGCTTAGGTAGTTTTGTGGTGCTCTTTCTACACACACATACACACACACACACACACACACACACACACACACGCAGAGTCCAGAAGCAAGGGACTTTTCATCCTTTGCTTAGTTGATTAAAATGGCCGTGTCTTTTATCATCACTGGTGGCTAGTACACTATTGGGCACGTAGAAGGCTAGAAATAAATGTTAAGGCTTTGGACTGAATTGTGAGAAATAATGAAAAGTGGAAGGTAGGGCCTGCGATAATCAGCACATGCAGAAACGCTGGAGGCCCTGGACCAGAGCAGAGAAAAGAACCTGGCTATTTAAAGTTCAGTCTTTCCCAGTAGGAAGCTGTTCCGTTCTGAGGAAGGCCCTGAATACCCAGCAGGTTGCCAGGGATGCTGCCAAGAGGAACTTCCTTTGGCAAGCCACTCACTCCAGCTTCAGCAAGAAGCTACTGTGGCCTTCTGTCCTCCAGTGTGTGTCAGTGCCCATTTCTGTCAGTCACCTGCAAATGTCACAGGTGACTCCTCTCTGTGCAGTGTGACAGGCCACCTGTCACCTTTGGCAATGCTGGGAGCTGTGAAGGCCTCGGAGTCACAAGGGGGCCTGGCTGCCTCATTTTTCAGGCATTCGAGGGACAGGAACGTAAAGCATGAACTTGGGTGCTGTGCAGGAAGACACCTGCCATTCTTTCTTGCCTCCCTGGCCTGCTGGCCGGGAGAAAAAAATCCACGCTAATTCCCCGGTGGCTTTATAACCCGTCTTCTGGGACCTACACTTCTCTGTGTCTCATTCGTGGACTCTGGGACCCACCCTCCCTCTCAGGGGTACAGCTTCTGAACCCCTTTTCTTGGAAGATACACTGATCCGAATGCCAGGCCCCTGTGGAGGAGGAGAAAGTGTGGCGATTGGATGCCTCGGAAAGCCGCAGTTCTCAAGTCAGCCTGATGGTGGCAGCAGCAGCGCTTGCAAAGCTCAGGAGTAAACCAACAGCTGCTATTAGGTAGAGAGAGACTGCTGCCTGGGACTGAGACCAGAGAAGCCTGTGCATGGTGGGCAGGAGGCGACGGAGGACTGTTTTCATCCACCTCTCCGTGAGGATGGCGGCAGCTATCCTAGAAGCATAAGTTTCTGTCTCTTATGTGTCAGGAGTCAGATGTTCCGAGACCCTGGAGTCCGTCATAAGCAGCAGTAAATGAGGTAGTAGAAGCTGGAGGAAGAAGAGCTGGGGCCACCACTGGAGCAGTCCGCTCCTCGCCTGTGTGACAGTCTGTGTGGCCTGAGTTGTTGGCAGCGCCGGCCCTGTATGTGACCTGGCATCCTCGGATGTTAGTTGACCTTTCTGTGCGCTTGGGCGGCCAGTGGGGCTTTCTGGGAGGTTTGCCCGGACCAAACAGCATCCTTCATCTGACTCACCGTCAGGGTTCCTTCTGCTGTGTGGAGCGAGGTGAGCTGCATCCCGCCCGCACCATGTGTCTTCACACTTGCTGCTTCGGGGGAAGGGGCGGTGGGGCGGGCGGAAGCAGGACGGCTGTCCTGGTTGTACTGATAGTTCTGCTCGCAAATGGCAGGCGGCCTCTGAGGGTCTCACATCAGAGAAGAAAAGTTTTTGCATCTTCCTCACCAAGTCCCACTCAGGCTTCAGATCGGCCCATGCACAAGTCAGAAAGGCACTCTAGGGCTGTCCAGTTTGAGAGCTTGCTGAAAGCAATAGTGACTGCGCCCCCTCCCAAGTTAAATTCCTGGCTCCTTGGTTTGGGCACCTGCCTCTGCCTCCCCTTCTTCCACATACAAACGAGGCTTTCCCTGGTGCTTGGCATTCCTTTCATGGAAAACTGAGCTGGGGAAGAGTAGTTGCCAGAAAAAAACACAACCCGTGATGGCCTCAGGCCTCTGGCTTCATGGTGTTTCTCTTGTGCCCCAGCAGTGTGCATTTGTGAATTGGGGTCAGTGGCAGGGAGGTGCTGTCATTGTCTAGGGAAAGGTCCTTCGCTGAGCATGCGCCTGTCCCCTTATCCCATCCCCAAAGCAATCCATTTGCCAGTTCAAACTATGGAGGCTTAGAGAGATTCCATGACCTTGCCTGAAGGTCACAGAGGTGTAAGTGACAGAGTGGCCCAGCCAGTGCCTGTGTTCAGAACTCCTAGCCCTTGCTGGCATTTCCTTTGGGAAGGACTGCATCACAGTGGTGCTTTGGCAGCTGAGTGGCAGGCAGCAAACCACAAAATCCCTGACCACCCTGTGGCTCTCCCCCTCGATAACTTGTAAGGCTTGAGAAGAAGGCAGGGAAAATGGAAGAGAAACTGTCTCTCCAAAAGCTGGGTGCAAATTTGAGGAGCTTTCCTGCATGGCTAGCAGTAGCCCTTTAATTCCACTTCCTGGCTGTAATGTGGCTTAAGGTTTTAAAAACCAAATGCTGATTTTTAACAAGAATCCATCACCATCTAACTCCCCTTCAGAGTCATTTTTTTTAAAAAAAAATTAAACTCCATTCTGCTTAGGGAGAGGTTAGCCTCCTGTTAGACATATGCTGTAAGAATGGAGCTATTCTACATGAAAAGGCATTCCAGGACATCAAAACCCTTCTTTTTGTCAAGTCTCGAATAGTAAAAATGTCAGGAGACTACATGGTTCTGAAATGATTAATAATGGTCGTTAAGAAGAAATAAAAAAGGCTCTTGGAACGCAGGAGAGCCTGAATGTCGTTCAGCCTGCGATTCTCCTCACTTTGGCTGGTGCAGGTGCAACGTCCCCTGCGTCAGAAACCATTCGGGAAGATGGCATGTCTCCACCGAGGCCATGCTTAAAATCACAATATCGGCTTAAGATAGACACTTATGATAAACTAGCAAGGCATGAAAGTTCTTTGAAATTGTGAAAGCCCCTTTCGATGGAATCAGAGGAATACAAAGGGAGAATGCAAGGCGGATACGTGTCAGTATCACATTTCTTCTTTTTATCCCAAAGCCTGAGCTCTCAGTGGGTCATAGTGATCACATCAGTGCCTCTCAATCAGCCACTGCCGGCTCCCAATCTGCACAGGGATCCCTTTTTGCAGATGTGAGCTTTGCTTTGGGTTTTTTCTTCATCAACATAACACAGAGATATTCGCAGGTAGAAATACGGTTTCACAGGTGAAAATAACTGAATGATACAGTGGGTCAGAAGCAACAGATGCCATCCAGAAAACCTGATTATTTTTATCTGCTATTTTTTTTCTGTTGGTGAAAAGAATAGCAAACCTACATTTCTCTTGTCATCAGATATTACAAGGTCCATATCACTGGGTGCCACCTGACACAGCTTTTGAAAAGCTTGACAGTGAGTATATGCACAGTTGAGTTTTTTGGGTTAAATGGCCTTAGTCTCATGAAGTTATTGACTTGATTGAGAAACAAAATCCAATGGATTTGCTCATTCACAATTACAGTGGGAAAAGAACTTTAGTAGGTCTGTATATGTCTCTTCTTGCAGATCTGGACTTGGTTTTTGTGTTCCCACCTGTGTGTCTTCCATGATCAGGGTGTGTCAGGGCTTTGTGTGGTGTCAGGCATCTCTATCTGTGGTTCTTGAGGTCACCTGTTTCAGCAGCACCTCTATCACTTAAGAAATTATTAGAAATACAAAGTCTCAGGCCCCAGAGCATCTTCTCATCAGAGACTCTGGGGCTTGCCCCGGCAACTCGTGTTTTATCAAGCCCTCCAGCTGCTGCTGAGGCACACTAAGCTTGGAAAATATTGCCTTATAGCACCTGGATCCCATTTGCCACATCCTGGTGAACACTTCTGACATTAAATCCACAAGGGTTTGAGAGTCGCTTCTAACCAGAGGACTTCAGGTGATTCTCTGGTGGTTTTCACATTGCATTCTCCTAGGATGGCTTGCCCAGTCAGCACAAGGGAACCGGAAATCACGCTCCATCCCAAGTGCAGGAACCAAACCACAATAAAGTCAAGGATGTAGGACTTGGAACATGGTGGTTTTGCCAGCCTGTCATATCATCGGTGCCTTTTTCACAGCTGGAAGGAAACTGAGAGCCCTTCCTCACGGGGTGGCTTTCAGCCCTGTCCCACCTCAGCAGAGCCCAGGGAAGCAATGTGATGATCTGTGTTGACAGGGAAAAGTGCAGCTGAGTGTGACCAGAGATTTTCCTCTACCTGCACTTGAGAATGTTTATTTCAAAATTGAGCTGCACACTTGAGATGCTCATGTCCATAAAGGATAGATTTTCTGTTTTGTATACAGAAGAGATTCAAAATGTATATCACAATGTACCCTGAGAGTTCTAGTTCTGATTTTTTTTTTCAATCTTCAAGGTCAATTCGACTGCAGACAATGATATTCATTTCATTGTGAACTGGGATCTGTTACTTCTTACTGTCATTTTATTTTTCAATCCATAAAAAGGGATGTTCTCATCACTAGGCCTCTGGGCCTCTTTCTTCAACCCAAATCACCGAAGGGATCCCAAATACACAAGATAATGAATCCACCAACCCAAAGGAGGGACAGAGAGCCAGCCACAGATTTAAACGCACCCTGCCGCCATGCTGTAATTTGGTTATGTCTCCCCCGAGTCTCATATGGTAAAGGGTTACTCTCTAGGGTGTTAGGAGGAGATGATGTGTCTTATAAGGGTAGGGGGCCTTGTGGGAGCTTTTTAGGTTTGGGGTTTGCCTGGAAGGGCATTGTGGGACCTGGCTCCCCTTCTTTCATTTCCTGTCTAAGCCACGCCTTCCGTGCCATAATGTGCTGCATCAGCATAGGCCTAGAACAATGGGTCTGCCCAGTCATGAACCGGAACCTCTAATGGACTCAAATGGACATATTATAAGTAGATTATCTCAGAGACTTGTTATCGTGATGGGAAGCTGACTCACATGCCACACTGGCTGCCCTGCCTGCCCCGATAGGAAGTGTAGAGGGTAGGAAAAGAGGCATAAAGATCCTTCTCAGGTTACAGAAGAAAGGCAGGTGAACAGAGAGAGATGGAGGGAGCCAAGGTGCGGGAGACATCACTCAGTCATCAGATCTTAAGACCACAGGGCCACAAGCTATGACCTTAGCACTCCTTGGCCCAGCCCAGTCCTGGGAGGAAGACCCTCTTTACACCAAAGAAAGCTTTGAAGGTTATGCTCCTCAGTGAATGCCCTTCAGAAACTGAGCAGTAGCATGGCCATTGTCAGAGGGGCAGATGTGGAGACACAGAGGCTGCTGTCCTTATCACAGATGGAGATTGCTCTGGTCTTTCCACCTTCAGCTCTTGCAAACCTCTGGACTCCAGCCATACTGAGCTGTGGAGTTCTTTGCTCTGCTCTTTCCTAGCTCCTGTGCTCTTAACCTCTGTTGTGACCATCCCATCCCACATGTTGGTGTGGCCACCTCCTTCTCTCACTCCCTCCTTCCCTCCCTCAGCTTCCTCCTCCTATTCAGGAATTTACTTTACCTCCCACTCCTACCCTAGTGTGTCTCTTCTCCTTCTATCTTTCCTTAGTTTTCTGTGGAACCCCCCGTGGTTCTTGTTACATTAAAACAAAATGGCTGGTTTCCTATCTGCCTTTTCCTCTAGCCTGGAAGCTTCTAGAATCTTAGACATGGATTTGGAGTGGGCGATCAACCAGCTCTTCTTACACAGGGAAGAATTCCGCGTGTCAGTGCTTTAGGATAACTTCTCCATGTCTGCGCCCAGTGTTTCCTTGACAGCCTGTGGAAATGCTTCATCAGAGAATGCTCTATTTATCATTATTATTGCTTTCTGCACCTGGAGTACCTGTGAGCACTAAGTGCTCCTTGGGGAAAAGGTGATAATAATTTAACTCTTCCTTGCATTTTTATAGTACTTTACAGTTTCTAGAGCACTTCCACATTTATTATGGTCTTTCTCCCCAAATCAACTCTCACTCACATTTTAAAAATAAAAGAAACCCAAGTTATATACATAGCCTCTATAAGGTCACAAAAGGCAGTAAGTGGAATAGCTGACATGAAGCCCCAAGGGCGCCTCCGGTTCGCTTGTTCTGCCCCATGGAATGTACTCTGGGAGGTGCTGGGTTGTTCTCTGTGTCTTCACATGGAGGGAGATGGGCTTCTGGTCTCAGTTGAGGAGGTGTTGTGTCTGAGCTGGGCAAGGTTCCTGGTATAGTAGTAATGGCTGATGTCAACTAAGGCACAAGGATCTCTGTGCAAAAGCTGGGGGAAAACTCCTCTTGCTTGTAAGTGAGGCATAATGAACATAGTCACTCCATTGTAATAAGGATTTAGCATCAGAAGCCAATGAGAGGAGACTGGAAACTCCTCCCAGGGCAGCCTTTCCCTGGGCCGCTGGCCATGGCCTAGGGAAAGGCTGTCAGCTACAGGGCCAAAGCAACTACCACCCCGTCTTCTCCAGCCAAGTAAGTCACGCCTTCAGTCAAAGCCCAGGAGGCTAGCATCTCTGTCTCATGCCTGGCAGATGTCTCCCAACATGGCCTGTGTATGTAAAGGAGAACTGGGTCTTCTCTCCTACCTCCTTCTCTGGAGAATACTGGGAGAATGCTTTGAGACACTAGGAAAGCACTGTTCAGAGGCCAGGCATTTGCCACCCTCTTTCAGCACATCCAGATGTGTATAGCTGGTTCCCAAGGTCAGAACAGGTCTGCTGAGCATTTTTAGTCTCTTTTCAAAGCAAAAGACTCTGTGTCTTTTGGAAGGGGCAAGGCCTTTAAAAAAGTGGCTTTTCCATGCTCCTCAGTGGATTTTGTCAGAAAATTAACCTGTAATAACTTAAAAAGCACCCAGGTATGTAATGAAT
This sequence comes from Petromus typicus, assembly GCA_004026965.1. Lineage (NCBI taxonomy): Eukaryota > Metazoa > Chordata > Mammalia > Rodentia > Petromuridae > Petromus > Petromus typicus. The sequence continues at coordinate 25,221 of PVIR01005957.1, forward strand.
TAAATTATTTCCTGTGCATCTAAAATGACTGATTATTTATGATCTTCAGGAGAAGTGAAGAAATAGTTACTCATGATATTTTCTGTGTTTCCTGGCTGAGAAGAGGAATCCCAGATGAGAGGAGGGAAGGACTCTGTTGATTTCCTACTATTTGCTACTATAACAAATTTCAGCAAATATACTGACTCAAATCTACACAAATGTTTTGGAGATAGTGGTGGAGCTCGTAAGTCTAGAATGAATACTGTGAGGCTGGAGTGTAGGTATTGACAGGACTGGCTCTTCCCACCTGCAGGAAGAAGTCCACTTCTTTACCTCTTCTCCTCTGTACAGACCCACTGCCTGCATGCCGCAGTGACTGGGGGCCCTTCTCCTGTTACCCCAACCACCACCTGCCTCTGTCCTCACATCACCCCCTCCGCACCATGATCCTTCTGTCTCTCTCTTATAAGAACCTGAAGATCATATCAAGCCCCATAGGATAATTCAGGAAAATCTTCCCCTTTCAGACTTTTAGTAGAATCATCAAACTTCCGTGGAAGGTAACCTATTTGGAGATTGAGACCCGGGCACTTTTGGAGGCCATTATGTTTGTCTGTCAGGAGGGCCAAAGACAGAGCTGGATGACTGATCGCTTGAAGGAAAAACGTATGCCTTTCTATTGTACCTGTCTATGTGTGAAATGTGTGCATCAGATTTGCTGTCTATGTCTTAGCAGAAATGACCTCTTCTCCCTGCTGCTATTTATATCTGTGAGGCACTTTGGGATTATTAAATAAGGGGTGCTTAGGCTGAAATGGTTATTATATTATTCTACTATGAATTGGCATAAATTATGCTTACATTAATCAATGGAGCTACTACTACATGCAGTTATCACTGGGTTCCATAATGGAGAGATTAGGGGTGCATCTATTACATTGTGTAGTTAAAACTTACTAAATGATTCTTAATAGCAATTTACTGTGACTTCATTAGCATAGACTATGAGAACTCTCCTTTAAAATGCCATGTACTCCGGCCTCCTTCTGTCTTTGGGATAATTGAAATGAATAGAGATCAGCGATGTTAACAACACTGTAAAAGAGGGGAGAAGTAGGCACTGTGTTCTTCTATGTTTGATTCGCTGCAGAGTAGGAGGTTTATTGGGTGCCCTTGGGCTTGTCTCTCTTTGCCTCTATTTAAGGGTGATTTCTGGCTGGGAAAAAGGCACACCTGATGGCCCCCGGGGTGGAGAAGTGGGGGAGGCTGTGCCTGGAAGTGCAAGAAGGGCAGCCACTGGAGACTGAGTTTGACTGCCTCGGCATGTGCTAGAGCCAGGCAGGGTGCACTGCAGTATTACACGCTACTTTGCATCATTTAAGTCTCCAGATTTAGTTAATGTACTTTAAAGGTTTTATGAAGTGTCCTTGAGATTAGAGGAATTTATAAATTGGGAAGTTTAGCCTCTTCCTACCCACATGACCACCAGGAGCTGTGAGGCTCCACGCAAGATTTAGGACTGAGGCCCCTCCCTGGGGCCCCAGGGCCAAAGGGACTGATCTGTGAGCCAGCTCCTGAGGCTGCAGGTGGACCCTAGCCCAGCCCCACTTCCCCTGACAGTCCTGGCATCTCTGCCAGAAGAGGCCTGGGGAGAGACCATCAGAGCCCCATGATAGTATCTTTAATAGGTCTATAAAGTGTTCAGCCCTGGAAGAACCTGTGTCCAGCAAGGTCCTGTGGATGCTCAGTCATCCCAGGTGGGAGCATGAAGATGGGCCTCGGGGCTCCAGGGCCTCAGGGCTCCAGGGAGTTAAAGGAGAGAGATGAGTCCCAAGAATGATTATAATCCCATTATGCAGAGCTCCCCCTATTTATTTCTTCATATGGATGCATTTGTATATATTTGCATTTTGTTCTGTCTGATAATATACATAGAATTCAAATTGAAATGACTTGAATAGATTTGAATATTAATGAGGCGTTTAAAGGCTGCCATCCCGCCAGAGTCCCCAGGCTAGGGAGTGTGTGGTGCAGCTCAGATGGTGCCTCCAGGCACTGCCATTGGATGCCCGCTGGTGCAGGGCTGGAAGGCACCCCAAGGAGAGGCCCCCTGAGGTGGCACACCAGGCTTCTCCCGGCTGTGCAGGCCAAGAGCTCCAAGCACTGATGGGAGTGTTGAGAAGAGACCACTGAGCATGTGTGGCTGGAGATTATGCTATACAAGGCAAGATGCTTTCCTGATTACAAAGAGCTGTGCATTTCCATCCTAAGGGTGGGAGGTAGGACAGTGTCTCTTTCAGCCAGTGAGACAAGGACAAGTGCTTGTGGCTCTTCCTTGTAACTTATGAGGGTGCTGATCCCATTCCCACCTGAAATCCCACAGCCAGAACACACACGGCCTGCCCCTGGTCCTTGTCCTGCAGAGTAACGGCAGCGAGGCAGTGTGCATCCAAGCACCATCTAGAAGCTTGGTCTAGAGCTATGAGGTCACTCGCTGTGGGTCTTGTGTAACATGGTCCTGCCCTAAAACCTAGGAATAAATTAGGTGGAAGAACTTGCAGAAGTAGAATGCACCCTATGTGTCTCAGCTCGACCATCTTTTCCAAGATGTCTATGTAACAGGCTGACCCGAGAGGGGACCTTGGTACCGGGCTCTAGCTATCTCAAGATCACCATCCAGATTTTTCGGTCAACAATGGAAGAATAACATTTCGAAGTGGTCTAAGTAGGAATGCCGGTAGTCTGTTATGTAGAGTTGTAAATATACTGCCATTGCTTGCTAAAGCCCCTGGAACTTCTTACCAGGCCCCAAAACATGTTTTTTTGTCCTTATAGTCTTGGTTAGTTCTAAGTTTATACTCCTTGCATCATTTTGGAGGCTCATCCCAAGAGAAAGAATGAAAATATACCTGGAGGTCATTTAGTTTCTGGCCCCATGTTTACTTTTATTACAGTATTCTGAAAACCAAGCCGCTGTTTTCGTCTCCTGCTGTCATCCCAATCTCCATTAGGACAGCACTACATTTCCAACGGCCCCTTCTGGAACCCAGGCTACTGGATCCCTCCTATGTCGCACATTGCATCTGTGCAGCCTGGTCATTTTCTCTTTCATTGTCTTGTGTATTCTCATTTTCCCCCAATGACTCCACCATCTTATCATATCCTTCACTTTTCCCATCATTCTCACCACGGTCATTCTTCCCTACTTACGTCTTCCAAGGATAAAAGTCAGGCTTGTTTCTCCCACCTCAGCAGGTCCAGGGGCTGCCTGTGCCTGTGAACAGAGTCTGCACACACTGAAGCTCAGGTGACCCCCCACCCCACCTTGCTGGTCCTCCACGCCTGGCACCAACTTTTCAGCAGCATCTTCTTCTACATTTTTCCTTATTTTCCAAGCTCCAGCCAAAAAAAAATTATATTCTCCAGAGATACCACAGTATTGTGTCATTGCTTTTGCTATTCCCTGAACCTACAATATCTTTCTCCTCATCATTTGTTGAAGTGCTGGTCATACTTCGACACTCAGCTCAAATGTCATTTCTCCCATGAAGTTGTTTCCATTTTCCACTTGGCACTACTGTGCTCTTTCTTCTCCTTCGGGATGATGTGTACATTCTTTCTATCCTGTGTTCAATCCTGTCCAGCTTATTTACATGCCATCTCTGCACTTCAACTGAGAGTCCATTAAGGAGAGAGATTCTTGTAGCATTTTTTGTATCTACCAATCACCGTTGCTAGCGTTCAACAGATGTGGATTGAGTGAGCAAACGAGCGAGCAGAAAAGATGCCCTGACATGTATGGTGTCTCTTGTCTTCCACACGCCCTTTCTGGCCAGGTCTTACCATCCTGAAGAGCGCCTGGCCCTCTTGAAAAGACACTTTATATTTTTGCACACCGGCTACTCATGCTGTGATTTCATTTAAGTCTTCACAGAAATACTAGAATGAAAATATCCTTATTTCCTTTTTTTTTGAGACAGACTTTTGCTTTGTAGTTTAGGCTGGTCAGGAACTCAATCTCAAGCTCAGCAATCCTCCTGTCTCTGGCTCCCGAGTGCTGGGATTACAGGTGTGAGCTACCATACCTAGCACTGTGATTGCTGGGAATCAAATCCCAGCCCTTGATCTTGCTGGCAGGTGCCAGAAGCAATGAGCTAAATCCCTGGCCTTTTATTTCTTTTTACAGTTGAGGAAACTGAGTGTCTGTGAGATGCAGGCATGTACCCAGGTTTGGAGACTAGAGCCAAGACAAAAGTGTGAGTCTAGACCTTCCTGCTCCCCAGAGCTGCTCTCAGCATCTGCTGCACAGCAGCCACAGCCTGCTCTCCCCAGACTCTGGGGGAGTCAGGCTCCAGTGCTCCCAGAGAATAGATGTCCTGTGCATCGGTCCTGGATGCAGTTATTATTTTATAGGGTGTTGTAAGTTGATAAGGTAGCTGTTCTATGCTAATAGCTATTGTAATGTTGTTCTTAAAGCCTATTACTTGTGCTAGTTTGTATTTTAATGTGTGCAAAGGTGATTACAACTTTAATACGAATGTTAAACAGATTAGCTGATTTATGTGTAAAATAAATAAATAAAGTGCAACTCATACTCTCATTTCTATTCATTTCTCTCTTCCCTGTCTGTCCAAAGGCAGATGTCTGTGGGACACTGACAATGGAACTGAAAGAGAGTGTCTGCTAGGTGATAAATAATGGTTATAGACAGATCTTTTGTTCCAGGTGAATTCCACCTTCAGGTCTTTAATTGCTGCATGTCTGAGAGTTTGTGCATTCGACGACATTTGGAGAGTTCAGATTTGCTTGGGCATTGTGTAGTCGTTGCTCTCCCCCTTGAAATAGTGTTTCCTACCTCTAGTTGTCTCTTGTTTTCTTACTTCATACTGGAAAGTTTGCCAAACATTCAGACAGACAGCATACCTTACTGTACCCAGAAGTCTCAGGCTTAGAAGTGTCAACAAAAAAAACCAGAGGGAGATGGGGGTTACGGGAAGACATGTAAGCGTTCCTTCTCAGGGAGCAGAGCAGGGATGGTGCCAGGCCTGGTGCAGGGGGACAGCTCCCCAGAATACCTTCTGAGGTAAAGATCCAGGGCTGAGCCAAAGTTAGCCTGTAAAAAAGAAGGGGGTGCAGAAGCAGTGGCATTTGAGAGCCTAAAAGGAAGAGAGTGTGGCCTGGTCCCAACCAAGGAGCCCTGAGAGTACTTGTAACACCCAGTGGTCAGTCCTTAGTGCGCAGAATCCTTGCTGAGCTAGTGAATGAAGACTATACCTTGGCTGGAAGAGGAAATAGCCTGTGTGAAGCTGCCAGGTTGTCAACATGGTTTTCCTTAGGGTGTGACTGCTGCAAAAGAAAACTTAAAACACACACACATACACACACCGGTTGGGTGTAAATATTACATACACACAGTAGAAGAATCCTAATTCATGGTATTTAAAGAGGAAAATGAAAACCACACTCACTCTAAAGGGCATTGGATATGACAGGATGAATGATGTTGGAAGGAGATATACATGTGACCTGTCTAAGAAAGTGCTCTAGAAGAGGGTTAGAGGCAGTACTGGAAGAATAGGACAATGTAGAACTTACACAAGATGAATAATAATTGATTAAAATAGCTTGAAAATCTAACTTCCCAACATCCTCACAGCGATTCCCTGGGGTTAGTAGTTGTCACTCTTGAGAGGATCACAGTAGTAGTGAAGATAATTCACCACAGATGGGACCTAAAGAGATGCATAGTCTTAGCACAGAGATCTGTGCTTCAGAGGGGTTGAGGTGCATCATGAATTAAAACTGGATGAGGAAATTAAAGAAAAGAAAGGAAGAAATGGAAATTATTTTTCTCTGACTGTGTTATACACAGATTGCCAGCATTCTTTGCTAACTCAAAGCATAAATCAGGCACAGAAGTCTGTTACAGTCAGGGAACAGGGCTCTTGACATATTTTAACTGCCTTACAGGCAGCTTGATGGCTCTGAGGTTGGGGGAAAAATCAATGAGAGACTCTGCTACTCTGGGCTCAAGTGTAAGTCACTTTCACTTTTTCAACAAGTATTTATTGAATACTCAAGGTGTGCCAGGCATTGTGCCAATGCATAAACTTCTTGATGAAGTGAACAGGTGCATAACAGCACTCAATAAATACATGTTTAAAGAATGCAGTAATGAATGAATGGGTGAGTGAATGAATGAATATAAAAGGAAGCTTAAAAGAAAGTGGACACTAGTCCTAGGAATTTGTTGTGAAAACAGCACATTCAGCATGCTCAGATTCTTATCCTTGGCCTCAAGACTATCACTGACATCTACAGAAAAGAATGACATAAAAAATGGGCAGTAAATAGAAAAAGTTCCTCAAGCAACATAGAAGCTTCCAAACATTAAATGAGGTGCTGACTGTGGTGGCACATGCCTTTGACAACATCTTTTGGAAGGAAAGCCAAGGCCAGCCTGGGCAACTTAGCAAGAGCTTGTCTCAAAAGCAGCTTGCTTTGACTGTATCATACAATGACCCTGACACAGAAGTAAGGGTGGTGACATTTAAAGAAACTAACACAGCTGCACTCATGGGACAACCCTCCCATGAGTACAGGTTTGACACCCCCCACACAAACAAGGGCTGGAAATCTAGAATGCAGGTGTCTATCTGGCAAAGGATGAGAACAAAAGGGAAGCCAGTGCCTGTAACAAAGGTGGCCAGGGATATAATGATCCAGATTGAGCTGCAGCTAACAGAAAAAAAAGGAAAGGAGAACCGTGAGAAATGACAGGGTATTTTTATATTCTAAGAAAGGAGAATAAAAAGAGCAGTTCTCCTGGAAATGCAGCATGATACTAATCCATTACAGAGAACTTGTTGGCCTCTCTTTGAGTACTTTTCTATCATGCTTCCCATAGTGGAAGGAGAATTAAAGACTGAGATGCTTGAAGAATTAAGGACAGAGAGGGGATATGATGGAAAGAGATTATGAACAGTGGTAGTTTAGAGCCTCCCAGGTCAAGGATTAAGTGCCAGCTTTACCATGGAGTAATGTCTCCTTGGTATAGTCTGCTGTAAAGTACAATAACAAGAAGTGTGTACATCTCAGATGTGTTGTGTGGATTTACAGAGACACTTAGGGAAAACCTTTAATGTCTGACTTGTACAACAATTCAGTAGATGTTACCAATGATGATGTCTATATGTTTAAAACAAATCTGATCATTAAGTTCAATGAAATTAATTACAAAGGATACCAAAACAATTTGAAGATACCCTGGAATCAATCTAGGTGATCAGCAGCCAAGAAATAATGGAAAAGAGGAGAATCTAGAAAAGATACTCTTAAAGGAGAAGAGTGAATGGTGGTAGATTCTGGGAATGGTCAACAGGTATACTGTTATAGCTCTCCAGAAAAAAGTCTGTAAGAGATTAATTTGGTGGTTCATATAACACCCATAAATCATATATGGTCACTGGTAGCTGTCTTGAAGTCACTGAGTATCAACATAGGATTGGACAGGAGAAAGTGTATCAAAGTTTCATAATGTTCCTCTCCTTTGTTGTGTACTGTTCTCAGATTTGATCAACAAATCTTCTGTTTGGTGTATTCCACAGACTTGACTATTTGTATTGCAGTCTTAACCTGAATCTCCAGGGTGGTGCTTACAAATAATGCTCCCTTTGGCTTTCTGTGCAAGAAGAAGTGTGTTCATACTGAAGATGCTAACCATCAGTGGCAGCCTCTGCAGCTGTGATCACACTAGAAATGAGTGTGCTCCTGTCAGCGGGTTCATCCTAGAGACTCGTGTACAATTTAGAGTATTATAGAGGGCTTGGAGATGCAAAGCCTAAGCATTATGTAATGTGTGGAAAGATGGAGGAATTTGGCATTAAATAGAAAAGGCAGGACTTCCAAGTTCTCCAGCATTATAGTGCATCAGAATCACTTGAGGTGCTCGCAGATCCCAGCGATTCTAGTAAGTAGATCTACAGAACCTGATTCATTAATCCCAGGAGGAATCCAGAAATTGTAACTGAAGAAACATTCCAGGTGATTCTCATTCCAGTAGCTCAAGGATATATTTAAGAAACACTAGTTTAGAAGAAAATAGCACAATTTTTCTGAGATCTAAATGTTAGACTCCCCAATGGGAGTTTGAGAGGACAAAATCACAAACTACAAGTCCTCAAGGTTGATTGACTGTAAGCTAATTAGAAGGTGAGAACTCTGCCTTCTTAGTCCTAATCCCAAATATGAAGTATGACATAGTGTAGGTGGTTAGCAAATACATTTAGAGTGAAGTTATAAGAAGGTAAGAAAAGAAACCTTGTGAGAATGAAAGCTCCATAGAAATGAAGCAGGTGACCTTGTTAGGTAGACTGCCTGCCATCCATGCCATCCGTCTTTATGGGGAGACTGGATAATAAGGTGTCAGAAATGGCAAAAAGGAGATTGCCGACCTGGAAGAGAGGTTCGCTGAAGGTGACCTCCAGAACTTTCCATATTCTTAAACTCAGTCCAAGACATATGCTATATTGAAAAAGTTCTTTGATGATAGCCCAGAGGTAATAAAGTCAGAGAGATGTAGGTAGGAAAGGAAAGAAGGTGATGAGTACTACAGAAAAGAGTAAGGCTCAAATTTAAGAAACACGAAGAGATGATCAAGTCTGCAGAAATGTTTTGCATAAAGCACTATGTTTTACTTGTGGACATGGCATCTGCAATGTCTTGCATCACATGTAACTTAATTCAACCCCACACATGTATTGAGCACATCTACAGGATAACTGAAGAGCTTGGGAGGTTTAATTCTGCCCCTAGAAGCACAGAACATGAATGTCACTGAAAGCAGGGAAGGAAAATGAGAGGTTACCGCTAGGGAAGGACATGTGCTCTTAAACAGATTGCTGTATTCCCAGCACTTCAGGTAGTACCTGGCACAGTGGGAATATTAGTAAATATTTGGCAAGTGAATGAATGTGTTCATGAGTGAATCAAACTACCATTTATTGAGTCCCTCCTTGTTGGACAGTGTAATGTGTGCTTGGTATATTTAATTTCTCTAATTCTTCTAAATGCTGTAGAAGGTATCATTTTTTTTAAATTTCTCTAATTCTTCTAAATGCTGTAGAAGGTATCATTTTTTGGTTTATAGATGTTGAAATAGAAGTACTGTGCAGTTATCTGCTCAAAGTCATAATGTTCATCAGTGACAGAGCTGAATTTTCTGAATTTAAATTATCTACCTCTTCAATCCATGCTATCCCTACTGTACCATAAAGTGTAGATAACTTGGTCTCCAGGCATGTGAACTGAGACCAGAGAGGTAAAATGACTTTCTCAAGGTCATCGTGGTGGTAGTTTGCAACACAACTAGATCTGAACCCAAGCCTTGAACAATGACTTAAAAAGCAGTTTGAGTGGTCATCATGTCAAAGCAGCTGTCTTTTCCACCCACTGATTGCTCCCAGAACCCTGCGAACTCCCTGCTTTGTATAAAGAAGAGTGTGTAGCATGGCCAGCTCTCCATGTGATGGAGTAGTAGCCCCTGAAGCTACCTTAACATAGCCTGAGTCAATTTGAAGTTGGCAATTTGTGGCTGGTAATCCTAGTGACACAGAATCCCTAAAAGAACCCTCTACCATAAAAATGAGTAGAATTATATGCTAGGGGGCATTTGCCCTGTTACTCAGAAGCCCATGACTAACACACTCATGCAGATTGGCCTCAGGATTCAATTTCTCTCCTCTTTTTTCAAAAGTTAGAATTGGCAGTGGAATAAGTACGCTAAATTGTTCTCTAGTCTCCAGGCTCAGCCATGCCCTTAGTGATATAAATATAATTCCCAGTGACTCTGGCCAGGTCTTGCTTGAGTGAAAAGTTGAGTAGAATTTAAGGCTATTAACTCAGTCAGAAAAGCACATTGTTCTTTCTCTTTTGTCACTTTTTATGTGGATGATGGAAGAAAATGAAAAGGATAGGGGTTTCTCACTTACTTGACATTGTTCTAGCTACCTGCACCATAACATTGATCAAGATAAGGAAAGAAGATTGTCTATAACAGGAAGGAAAAGTGTGTGTGCATGTGTATGTTAAATATACAGAGCCTGTGAAGTCAAGTTGTTAGTGGCAAGCCACAGAGCCATATTGCTGATACAAATGGAAAAGAATATTGGACAGGTCACAAATTTGCTAGAAGTACTGAGGAAACAGGTAATCTAAATGATAGCCCAAGTGATCATCAGAATAACTACTTCTGCCAATGAGCAGAGCTGATCCTTGCTTCAGTCTTGTCACAGCTCCTGGCCTTGCTAGAAGGGATGCTGTGCCTACTCTTGTTTCTTGGCATCATTGATTCCCATAACCATCTCTAAGAAAGGGTCATATCGGCACTGACAAGGGTGTGGGGCTATATCATAGCTGCAAGGGAAGCAGATAAAACCAGGACCTGGGATTTTTCTTTTTTTTTTTTTTTTTTTTTTTTAGTTTTTTGAGACAGGGTCCCGCTTTGTAGTTCAGCCTGGTCTTGAACTCAGCCTCAAATTCAGCAATTCCTCCTGCCTCTGCCTCCCAAGTGCTGGGATTACAGGCATGAGCCACCATGCCGAGCACTGTGGTATGAGGTTCTGATTGCAGGTGGGCATGAGTCACCATGCCTGACATTGTTGTATATGGTTACCAAAGATCAAACCTGAGACCTTGGGTTTGCAAGGCAGGTGCCGGAACCACTGAGCTAAATCCCCAGCCTCAACCTGGGATTTATAAGCTACTCCCTAGAGTAAAAAGAAGCCTGCTTCCCATCAAGACTCATAAAGGGAAGAATCCTTGTCTCCTAGTACTGTGAAGCAGCCATAAGAAATGACAAATACCTACCAGCCATATATCTGAAAGACATCTGCATCATCCTTGAGGGACCTCAGTGCATGCTGGACTACCTGTCCTTTCTCTGTCAGACTTTTCTGCACAATCACTAGGTCTAAGGAAGATGTACAAATTGATTATAGGCTGGGATATTTTTCAGTGAAAAGGGCACTACAGTGTCGTGCTAGAGTTCTGAACTTTCCAAACAAGAGAAAGCGAGTAGTGTCCATGTCACTTCTGCAGCAGTGCATTGTAGTCATAAGCTGGAAAAAAAGCCTTGTAAATTCATGACCATTAATCTGTCTGCACTAGTGTGACTGAATTTTCAGACATTGCTTTTACCTCATTGAGTTCAGTTACTGGTCATCTTGTCTACACCATGCACTCAGCCCAAGTCACCTCGAACAGGAATACTCTATTTGAAAAGTCTCAGCAAGTGAATCATTGGAGTCCTTTAAAGTAAAGTAGCAAGATTCCCCTGCCTCTTCCATGCAAATTATGCAGGTGGACTACACAAGAGACACAGAAGACTGTCACTTGCCCTTCATTCATTCCAGTTAAGGATACAGATTTATGATAAGTGCTTTCTCTTATAAAACCTTAGGTCCAATTCAAAGCAGAGAATCAGACTGAGGATGCATTTTTTAAAAATTCCACAGCTCTTTTTTGAGCTCTTACTATTGTGAATCCTCTTCCTAGGATTTCTGAGTTAAGGCAATGCAATCTTATTTTTATGGTTGAAAAACTCAGTAAGAAATAGATTTGATGATGGCAAAGGTCAAATGACAATCTAGGAGGACATATCAGAGCATTAAATCTTGTCCAGGTCCCATGGACTTCACCATGTTTTTTTTCACACCTGGCCATCACTGTTTGAAAATTCCCAAGCAATTTGTAGTGATTACAATATTTTAGATAAAGATCATTATTCTGGGGTTATAGCTGTGAAAACTGGGGCACTGAATGAGTTACCTCTGCAGCCCCTTTTCACTCAAGAACCAGACACATACCTTGATGACTTTCCAGTAATGGCTTAACATCCAAAACATTGTGCCTTTCATTATTTTTATTTGTGGGTTTTTTTTCCTAGAATGTAGATAATATTTTCCACATATAAGTAATCAAAATCCACTAAATACGAATCTGCTTCCTACAAGAGATGATAATAAGGAAATACTGAGGAAGGCAAAATATATCATGTTGGGTGGGCTGGATAATAAAGGAAAATTGGAAAGCAGAATTTATCTAATATAGCAAATCCTAAAACTACCTGAGCCCTTCAGAGCCACTGTAAGGAAGGCAGATGGAGCATCCAGAAGCCAGGATGCAGACCACAGCAGGACATGATTTGTTTGTGCTCCCATTCCTCATAGTAAACTCATCAACGATTCAATAAAGAGTGGTAAAATTAAAGCTATTCAGTATTAGAAACAATGGAAATAGTATTTCTTTAGATGGCAATATACTGGTATGATACATGACTTTTTTGTTAACCAGGTACTATTAGGGGTTTAAAGACATTATGTCTAGTTTCATTAAAAACTTATCTTTAACAAAGTTTAGCTGAGCTACATCACTTAACTTTACATTTACCTGTGGCCATTAGAGCATTTTTTAAATACAAAGAGTGTAAGAATAAAAGAAGAGGGAACTTGAGAAAACTTTGACATCTCTAAAGGAAAAGAGGGTAGAGAGGCTAGATTTTCCATTTGTTCCTCTAGAGAGTAGTGTCAGTCTAGGGCAGTTTTGCTGTTCTGTGTCTGCTAAAAGGCTGACATCATCCTGGTTTTTGTTTATATTGTGCTGTCTTAACTTACGTAGAGTCTTTCATTTACCAAAAGCTACTTTCTTCTCCTCACTAGCTTTGCTGAAACTATCAACACTTCCAAAGTGATTTTATGTCCTGCACCCCGAGGCCAGCCTTTTGCTGAGGTATAGGGGAGAAGAAAAAAGAAAGCGCTCCTCCTGTTTTCCTTCCCATTTCCAGAGAGACCTGCCAGGCTCCTATCTCCAGCTTTGAGAGATTCGCAAACTTGAGCCATGGAGACGGTGCATCCCATTTTGCAGAGACCTGTGTCTGCATGGCTTGAGAGAGAGCACCCTGATTACCATCACAGCCCATGGGGCCTTTGTACAATTGGTTAGAATGTGCCCATGTGGATGCATCCTTTTTCTTCTTGCAATTATTCGGCCCCCTGAACACATAAGCCATGCCATCATCCTACCCAGAGCCCCTACCTCGACAGGTCCTTCTTACCCTCTCTTCTTCCCCTTCTCTTCTTCCAGTCACACTCGTTCTCCCAGACTGCTTGGCCTTCACCTTCTGAGCAGCATTATTCCACTCTCCGGGAGTTCCCATAGCATCCTCTGCTGACTTCCACCTTTGTGCCCACCACACCACATGTGGTTTCCCCAATAGGCAGCTCCTTCCTGGAAGAAAAGAGTTCCCAACAATTTACAGTGTGGCTTATTTCTGTGTTCTCTGTGTCCTTCTCTGGTACTCACTGAGTTTCTTGGATACCTGGCTGAAATTGAGCATCCCACAGTGGTACCTCCTAACCTGTTTGCTCTCAGCCTGTTTTTCTTAGAGGAGAAAGGGCTTGCTTGGCACAGTAGCGCCCTCTTCTGTCTGAGAGGAAGGTGACTACGCAGTAAACCTGGTTCTATATCCAGCAGGACCACAAACACAGCAGTTACTTGAACTGCTTCTCCCTTGTGAGACCTGTTTAAGGACAGTTCAGGGTTTCTGCATCTAAAGACATTGTCAGAAACATTTCTTATCGTACCCAGACCCTGTTAGAACTGAAGAAACCTTAGCAATCTGTCTGTCACACCCTCTTTCTTTTTACAGATTAAGGGCTGAGTCTCAGAGGGTTCCAGTGTCTTTCTGAGGGACACACAGCAGACCTCAGGGCAGGTCTGGGACTAGAATTTTCATCTTCTACCCTCTTCTTTCTATTGCAAAGTCCCTGTTGTGTACAGTCCCTGATCTGAGGGTTCCTCAGAGAGCCCACTCCTGGGACAAGCGGCCTAATAGGGGTACAGCTTTATAAATGGGCTACATAAATAAATACTGCTGTTTACCCATCTTAGAACAGCTTTTTTCAGGAGGGCCTTCTCGCATTTAATAGGGTGCTTGTAAACAGGAGCAATTTGAATAGTTTCTCTGGCACGCTGTTTACATTTATATGTGCCCCATTTCATCTGTAATCTGCTTTTACAAGACACTGGTGAGCTCTTGATGGTAGTGGTGAATGACCTAGACAGCTTCATCCCAAATGTTCAAACTGAGTGGAAAATTTGGGAGAATCTGAGGTGTTCATCTCCGTAAAAAAAAAAAAATCCAACGCATTGACTAAAATTGCTTGCCTCCACCCGGATACATTAACTTTTCCTTCTTCCTCCTCTTTTCTCTCCCCGTCTTTCTTTTGCACTTGCCATTACCATGCTCTGGTTATTGCCCACATCTGGAGCGTGGCAGCTGTCCTGTAATGTGCAAGCTGCGGTCTGTAATTTGGAGAACTTGAATACAAATATCTGTTAATTAAAAAAAATACATAAGCATGTTTGTCAGCTTGTAATTATGTAAAGAAGAACACCAACTCCCAAACTAATTTAAAAAGCAAAATGAAAATAACTTTACCAGCCACTTTACAAAAATACAACTCTACATTTATCTATTAACTTCCTTTGGAGTATCCCAAAGTCCTTTGCAAATGCCTGTGACATTTCTTTACAGAAGACAGTTGACTTAGTAGGATGGGCAGGAAAACAGGACTGGGGTGACAGCCAGGTGACTGGGTTCTCTTATGTATCCCCTCATGATGAGTCTGTGATGAGATTTGTGTGCCACTCTTGTTTGTCATGAAGGTGGTCTTGCACACTGCAGTGAGGTCAACAGCATCTTTGCTCCCATCTGTCCCAACTTGTTCCTGTAACAACAGTGCCCTCCTCCACTGTGATGAAGATGTCCTTAGACAATGTATGGGGCTATATGGCCCCCAGTTGAGAACAACTGTCATTTTCATTGCTGTTTGATATATAAAAAAGAAGCCAAGATTCGGCCTCTGAAGAGTTAAGTAGATGCTTCATTGTCCCTAAATTTGCAATCCTGTATGTTCCCGATTTTTCTCCATACCTTGCTTCTCATCTTGTGGGTGATGTAACATGTCCAGAGACAATATTTCACAGGGTTGTAGTGACCATCAGATATAATGAGAAGGATTTTTTTTTATTATAGTAATAATTATTGCACAGTGTCTCCTGGAGAGGAAGACTGCGATTGAAGGCCTAGAGCAGATACTCGCCTTGGGAAGCAGCCTTCTGACTTTGACGCCATTAGCTCTCTTGCTTGCCAAGGCTTCAGGGGCAGGTAGAACTGCAGTGCCCTTTGGGGGAGGCCTTGGGCGAGGTGAAAGAGGATCTATCAAAGGAAGATTGTTGAGGAAATCGTAATGTGGATGGAATAGTTTTGCACACACAGAAGGGAGGGCCACCGGAGGAGGGTGGCTTTCCCCAGATCTTAAAGGCAACTGTGCTGCTCACACTGCTGCTGGCTTATGCCAGCAGAGGCTTCAGGTCAAAGAAAGTTTAGTTGTCTTTTCTAGCTTTTATTATGTCAAAACATCACAATGCATGTCATGAGTATATACAGTTATTATTTGTTCATTAAAATAAAATTTAAAACAGAGCAAAGAGATTGTCAGCTGAGAGGCTGACAGGATAGCAAGTGAATGGGCATAATGTCTCCTCAAGAATTATGCATTTCTTGGTTTTAGGACAAGGTATTCTGCAGTCTAGATCCTAACCTTATTTAATTCCCAGATTCCTGCACACAGAACTTATTAGTAACAGTAGCTCCCTCTTACCTGAGGGCTGCTTGATACTGAAAGGATGCTAATCTCTTTAAATTTATGATCCTCCTGGCAGTTCTGTCAGGAAGGTATCATTCCCATTTCACAGAGGAGAAAACCAAGGCCTATGCAGATTAAATAATCTGTCACTGAACACTTTCATCGTATCTCTGCGAAGCTAATGAAGGGAGGAGCCTGTGACATCTCCCAGGTGCGTAAACCCTTGAAGAAGTGTCTCTGGATTGCAGTTCACAAATAGTGGTTGTGTCAGGCACACTACCAGGTCTCCCCATGAGCACTGTGCTGGCTTGTGACCCAGGAAGGTGAAGTGGTATACAAAGGGTTAGGAGGATGCTGTGAAGTAGAGAAGAAAAACTAAAGACAGGAGGGGGAGCTGACAGTTTGAGTGGTGCACACACAATCAATACGCCCAAGATAACAATTTCTGCAGAGCAGTGCCTCGCTTATTCAGGTCCCCAGGAGATGCGTGTTGCTCTGACAGTTGGCAGAAATCTGACTTGATACAGATCTTTTCATCTCCAGCCTGCTTTTGCCGACTTTTTCATTTTACATTATTAAATATTAAACCCTGTAAACACTTTTATTTGTCTGTACCATATTGTCAGTCAAATTACCCTTCTGTGACTGTATCAAATCATGCTGGCAGCACTTGCTTCTCTGGGCAACACCTGCAATTCCAACATCCTATTGTAGGGTAAAACGAGGTGGTGCCTAAGCACCTTGGGGTGGGGACTTGTGATTTCCTTTTTCAAGTCCTCACATCAGCTTTCTGTTTACATCTCTTCCAGTCAAATTGCTTTTTTGTAAGTGAACCAAAAGGTCCTGCTTTTAAGACTATTCCTTCCTTTCATCAGGTGCAAAGTAGACAAAAGTAACTGAAAATTCTAAATTCTAAAAGTTGAGCTCAGTTCACTGTAGAACCAGTGGATGGGTTACATAAAACACACATCTTTTGCCTTGTTCCCCAGCACACATCAAATCTGCCCACCCCCCCCTTTCTGGCTATCATTTGCTGATGCTCTGGAATTGCTCATTATTTCCTAATGTTAAATATCCAGAGAAAAGCATAATGAGGCTAGCATGATACATGGGGAAATAATGTATTCCATAGTTAGAAGGAAATAAGATCACTGAGTTGGCTGAAGTTTTGATTATCCGTGGCTCTGTCCTCTCCATTAGCAAAGATAACCAAAACTTTATAGTATTTAAAATTCAGTTCTGAGATATTACAAAAGAAAGGATAATTGGATCTACACATTCAAGTATAAATTACTCAAATGTATTTTTTGCACTCCTCAGCACCATCATCCAAGGACCCCACAATGAAAGCCAGAGTTATTGAGAATTGGAATTTGCTGATAACTATTGTCCAGACAGAACAATTTACTATGAACCTTTTTTCTCCTAGTGACCTGTAATAGACTTCACTTTGTAACAGCAGAGAACCAATGTCTAAAGGTAAAGCTTGTGATGTGCAGACACCCAAAATTATCCCCATAAATAAGCAATACTGTTGACCAGCCCAAGTGGACCTGTCAACAATGGGAAAAAGATTGATTTAATTGAAGTCATCCAATGAAGTGGATTTATAATTTTAGCAGGATCTTTCATTAAGGCACTGTCTTGTGGACATTTGTTCAGCTCCCAGCCTACTCTTGTTTATTCCCATCTTTTTATCCTAGTGCTGTTTTTCACATGTCTAGGTAAAATTACTTTAACCTTTTCTTGGCCCCAGTGACCCATCTGTGAAGTTGGGAGAACAGCACTTATGCATCTGGCAGAGGGCAGTATACTTTAATGAGCATTTGGAAAGTACTTTGAACATGGAATGCTTGTATTAATACTGCTGCTACCCAGTGCCCTAGATGAGCTAATGAAGTTTTATCTTAATCTGTGTCACAGCTAATTCATTTTGGAACTGAGTCTACTGTATACAGATTTCAACTTGGGGGTCACTAGCAATATTTATTTTTTGGGGCAAATATTGATCTCCTGAGCCTCTATCAATATTTACTTCTTTGGTCAATAAATCTCAGTGTTGACCTTGATAAAAGTCAACATCTGCACAGCAGCTCAGGGTCTTCCTCGTCTGAGCAGCCTTAGTACTGAGTCTGCACTTGACTCGGTTCTAATAAATTCTTATTTGCAGGAGTTTATCACACAGCTGTTGGCATGCCCTAAGGGATGAGGCTGCTGACTGTGTCCCTGGGCATTTGTGCAGAGATGCTGAAGTGAGACTATCACAGTGCTTCTGAGAGAATTTCTGATCTTAGGTTCTTACTTTTCTTCTTGTGGGAAAGGACTTTCTGGAAGAGTCTACCCAACCTGGGATGAGTCTCAGAATGGACAGCTATACACAGAAGAATTGAGAAATACCTGTTTGGAAGAAGGGAATGCTGCCCAGCCTTTTGTCACATAGATACTGGACACTCAACCCCAGTCTGACTGTACTGACCATAATCACTAATCCTCTTCATAACTGTGCCAAGCATGGAGCTTGTGCCCCACACCACGAATCTGCTTAGAATCACCTAGAACATGGGCTGTGTTCTGTTGTTCTGGGGGTATGGTGCAGATTTAGCCATGCAGGGGTCTTGGTTAAGAAACTTCTGTGCCAGGCCCTTGGCCCAAATGACGTTCTGTCTTCCTTAGACCCTGTAGTTAAGACTGGGAACCCAAAAATACTCAATCCAGGACCCTTACACTGAGAAAACTTTTAATATACTATGGACATAGTTGAGTGGCTGTCTTATTTATCACATATGTCCTCTCAATCAGATACTCATACACATTCTTTTTCAAGCCCAACCCAATTACATAGTGGGGAGTGGTGGTGGAATTATATCTGTACTGCAAGAAGGAAGATCGTCCCCCCAGGAGAATCACCACAAACACTCTTACATATGTTGCCAACAACATATGGTTTGTAGCTATCAGGGAATTTGCATTGGTTGAAGGCCTAAGAAAGATATTTCATAAGAGTGGGGGGTGCTAGTCCCTATAACTGCCTTCGGGGAATGATAGAGATGTTATCCAAAAGGAGGGAAGCAGTGGAAAAATGCCAAATCAATAATGTGACCACTACATTCATCACATTTTGTCTTTGGGGTTTGAATTTAATAGTTTCCCATATACATTCCAGTAGAAAGAGTGGTTCATCCCAATGTATTTCGCAAAGAAATGTTGCCCAGATAAACAGATTTCTAAAAGAAATGTATGTAAAACTCAAAACCCTGTCCAACATGTCTTATGATAAATGACTAATTTTTGTGCATTTTGCACTGATTTATCTGCTTTTAATGGGTCTATTTGCAAGCAGCAGTCTTTCCAAACTTGTGTGTACATGCCTGTTTCTGTGCGAAGGGAGAAGACCAAATGTTTGAATTCTGAATCTCTCCTACAGCTGTTCTGCATTTCCCCACTATTTTATCAACCCTATCAACAATTTAATCTGCTTTTCATTTGTCTAGGTTTTTCCAAATGGTTCAGAAAAATACATTGACAAGAAGTTGAAAAGGAAGGGAGCAGATTTGTAACTCACAAGTTGTATCCACATAGTCTGAACTTGTACCTTAATTGTTAGTTTTTGCCCTGCATTTTGGACTTAGTTGTTTCCAACCAGCACCCAGCTGGCTCAGCAGCCTTGTCTGAGCTATTTGCCGCTGCCTGGAACCACAATTCAAATCAAATCCATCTTGATGAGTTAGATTAATTGAGCTTCAGAAGTTTTGCTCTGTGTTGGTCCTTTGAATCAAAGCCTTAAGTGACCAGGCAGCCAGTATTGGAAAACTTTAAATATCCCCTAGGGCCTCTTTAGAAAGATGGGGGTTGTCTCGGGGTCCTTGGCTTGATTTCTGGAAGTGGTAAACAAAAACAAAAACAGCAAACAAACAAAACCCTCTTTTAGCAGAGATTTGTGTAGCCCACAGGGGGTACTTAGTATGTTAGCTACCCTGCTCTTAAAATAACTGCTCTTTTCTGTTTTTTTCATTTCAAATTTAATCAAGGAGAAGTTGCCTTTTATTTATTTCTGACAAACAAATTAACTTCTCTCTCTGTTTCTTGTTTCCCTTGAGTCAGGCTAGGGTTTGCTCATTTGCTCTGCCTTCTTCCCAACACCCTGTGGACTTCCAGTGGAAGTCATTTGTTCATTAAGTCATTCATTCAGACATCAGTCATTTATTAACTATCTGAAAGTACATGGGCAGGAGCTGAAAGATTTAGAAAATGGATCAGTGAAGATTCTTGTCCAGAAGGAGCACAGAAAGACAAGCTTAATGAACAGGAGCAATAACCAAGTGAGGTGGAGAATGACCTCAAGCAGTACTGATTGACATAAGGGAAAGGTGTAGACAAGTGAAAAGTCAGGTGCAGTTCTGCAGTGTTGAGAACCAGTGGGACTTTGTGAGAGTAAGAGGAGTACTAAGGTTGAGGAACTGAGCGGAAAATCTCTGGGGCCTAGTGAGGAGGAGGTAGGTGTATGTAGGTGGTGCTTCTGTTTTCAGTGACAGGCTGTCTCCATTAGAAGACCTTTAAGATGTGTGATGAGGAATATGAAGATGACTGTTGACTGTGAGACTGGAGCTTAGAACCCTGGGTTAATGAGGAAATTTGGGGATTTTTATTATGTAAGTTTCATGACTAGAGCCAAGGAGATTATTGAAGTACAGCATGCAGAATGCGAAGGAAAAGATAAAACTCTGGTAAAAAACCAACATTCATAATGGTGTAAATAGGTTCTCCAGGAAAATAGAACCAGTAGGATGTCTATGTTTGTGTATATGATGGATAAATAGGTGGTGATGAGGAGAAGGACAGATAGAGAGATAGGTAGAAATGGATTTATCATAAGGAAATGGCTCATGTGATTACAGAGACCGAGAAGTTTGCAGTTGGCAAACCCAACTAGAGACCCAGGAGAGCTTCTGATGGTATGGCTCTAGACCAAAAGCCAATAGACTTGGACCTCAAGAAATGTGAAGTTTCAGCTTCAGTTTAAAGTTAGAGGAAGACCGGAGTTCCAGGTCAAGGCCCTCAGATAGGAGTCCCCTCTTACTTGAGAGAGAGTGTGAGGTTAACCCTTCTGTCCTCACTAATGAGGCCCACTCACTTGGGGCAGGGCAGCCTCCTCCACTCAGTCCACAGATTCAATGTCAACCTTGTCCAATGACCCCAACATACCAAGAATAAGTTCATTCAGATATGTTGACACATAAAGTTCATCACATGAGGCATGCAAATAGTAAAGGAGGGGGACAAGAGAATGAGAAGGCAAAAGGAGGTAGGAGAAATCCTCTCTTTTGTATGAATAGTTCCCTACACTATAGCATCAACCTCTGCTAGGGAAGTCTCAGGAGAGCATCTGAGTGCATTTGTGGTACATGTTAGCATGACAGAGCAGAACTATGTGTGGAAGGCTGGGCACTGTAGAAGAGTTCACAAACAATCCATTCCACACCATCCATTTTCGTGATAAAGGTGGGCACACATATGCATAAAACAGAATACCAACTGGAAGTGTCATGGGGTAGGTCAGGGATTGCCTGATGCTCAGTGGCTGATGTCAGGATCCTGAATGTAGGTCCCTGTTCATATCATCATCTGCTGCTTTGGCCAGTGGGAAAGGAGCCCGAGGACAGAAGGGACTAGCACAGATGCTCACCCAAAGTCAGACAGAGAATGTTTTCATGGAGAACCAGCCCATACAAACTCATTTAGGATCTGGGCTCCCCCAGGGACCTCCCCATGTTTCTAGCATCCTGTCTTTGCATCTGATGAGTGGTTACAGTCCCACAATTATTCTTTCCTAGTCACATTCCCAGATGTCCCTTTGTCTCATTGTTTTAAGCATTCTCAAATGCAGCTACTAGAAAGGGTGAGTTCATGCTGTTTGCATGCCAGGTGCTGTGCTCCACACACATCATCTTTTTTTTTTTTCTCTCATTGCAACAATTCTTTGAGATTCCCAGCAAAGTCAAAATGTCAAACCACATAAGAGCCTAAGAAATGGCAACACTTCTGACTAGGAAAGACCAAGGGAGCTGTACAGTAGCACCAAATCCAAGAGTATTACTGAAAGAGGTGGTAGCCTCTGGGATAGATGCACTCTTCCCACTTTACAGAGTAGGAAAGCAAAGTTCCTTAGGGTGCCTTGCTGATGACTGACAATGCTGGTACCAAACCCAGGTCTCCACATACTTAGGTTTGCTCATACCAACACGTGGTCCTCCACTAGCCCCTGCCTGTCTGCATGAGCACAGTCAGGGTGAATTGGCCTCAGACCTCTTTCCTGTCCAGGAAGAAGTCAACACTGACTCAGTAGGCCACATTTTATTTGCAACAGGTCAACTGTGTCTCCAGATTTTTACAAACTTCTTCCTGCCAGGAACTCACTAGATTTTCATAGTCCAGCCTTTCTTTGCAGCCTGCACTCTTCCTTAGACTTAGAAACTGCAAGCTGACAGGGCTAGAGGCTCTATTCTCAAGTATGCTGAATATCAGGTATGATAGGTCTGAATTCTCACCTTCCCCTGGCAACCTTTGACAAGCTTTTGCAATAAAGAAATTAAATATTAATACTTGGCAATTAATCTCTGACTTGAAAGAGCCATATATACCATATGCGTAACCTCTGGACATTTCAATTTCCAATCTGCGCCAGTAAGATAACATCCTGCAAATGAAATGTAATCATCAATTAGCAATGTTCCTTGGGACAGATGGATCTGCCGTAGTGAGCAGTTTTCATGACCTGAGCAATGGATGATTTGAAGGAAGCAGCAAGACAGTCAGAAGGAGAAGAAAAATGAGGCTTCGAGCCTTACAACAAGCAGCAGAGGCTGGAAGTTGAGAGGCCAGCTTCCATGAAGCACACGTGAATTCTGCCTCACAGGTCTGTGTTCTTTGTGGCCACCGCCATGCGCTTGACCAAGCATGATGGATTTAGGTGCCTCAAAATGGCAGAGAAGCCACAGATGTGAATGCTGTGGCTCCTGCCATGAAGACTTTGGAACTGTGCTGTACTATCAGGTCATGCGTACACACAGTGGGTTAAGAGCCCTGACCAAGAAGCACATGCACACACATATAAATAAATACAGGGCCTGTGGTCCTGGGCCTGTTTTCCAATCTCTGAGTCAACAAGGGTGACAAGTAGCAGCAATTGTAAAAAGTGCTTGTAGATCCTTGGCAAGGACTCATCAGACCAGAACAGTGCTTTGTGGTTTCTTATTATATTTAATGGAAAATTGAAGCACTCGGATATTTCCAAAGTGTAATTTGTTCTGATGGGTAGGCCGACAGTGGATTGGGCTGCTTCACCAGGGAAGAGGCAAAAAATAAATTAAACAAATTAATGACTGTGACGCATTCCAGGGGAAAGAAAATGCAGTTGACAGCCCACCCCCACTTCCATCCCTAACAAAAATCATCATTTTTATTGCTGTCACATCTCCTTGGGCTGCTGCTTCTTGTGGGTATTTTTAAAGAAAACTTCCCCTCCAGTCGTTTTCTTTAGCCCAATAAGCACAGTTGCTAATTTTCTCTCATTTGGAGATTTCCCCCTTGGAACCATATGCCATTAAAATACTTAGACATGTGGAAATGGACTGATGAAGATATGAGGAGACAGGGAGTTTCAGACGAGGAGAGACTTTGTCAGATGGAATGACTCTGACATCAGATTCCTTAACAGAAAGAGAAAGATCCTGCCACAGGAAGGGTGAGGAGCAGAGCTGTGCCCAATCTCAAGAAAGTTCCAGAGGGCATCAAGAAAAGGAGGAGGGAGACTGTATTCCTGTGCACAGCACATTGGCAGACCTTCAACAAGTGCCCATGGGTAGAATGAATGAATGAAAGAAAGAATGAATGAATGAATGAAATGAATGAGGTGGATGAGACTCTAGAGCACAGGCTCACAGTCTAGAAGGCTAGGACTTGCTACCAGGTGGGTGGGTGTGACACGACAGCAGAGGACAACCCTGAGGACACAATGAGTGGACTTTGTCCGGTGTTATTGTGAGAGTGTGGTCTCCTAGTTCCATATCTTTTTTCATTGACATTTTGTGTTTTGCATGTATTTGTGTAATTATTCCATTTATGCCTCTTGTTAATATTCAAAATATTCTTATTGGTGTATCAGTAGCTCTAACCATTCAGACAGGATGAGAATGAATACCAACAGCAAACTTCCAGCACTACCATCCAGAGTACCTGCCCTTGAATGTATATTTCTCTAGTGTTGAGCCTTGTGAGAATGTGTATTGTCTGTGTTTTATACTTTGGTAAAGAACTTAGCTCAAAGTTTTGGTCAAATATTGCTCCTCAATTTAGACATTGTGCCTGATCTCTTATAGTAGCTCCTCAGGAAACACAGTCAGCCCTCCACATGTGTAGGTTCCACATCCAGATTCATCCAGCCATGGAAGGAAATTATTCAGAAAAAAACAATGAGGCCTGTACTGAATGTGCATAGACTTTTGTGTCATTATTCCCTAAAGAACATAGAATAACTACTATTTCATAGCACTTATGTTGTATTAGGTATTATAAATAATCTACAGGTGATTTAAAGAACCGTGTATTGGAGAATAGATTAGATGTAAATACTATGACAATGTATATGGGAGACTTGAGTATCTTCAGATTTAAGTATCTGTGGGGGTCCTAGAGCCAATCTTGTTGGGTAACTGGTGACAACTATGTGTACCAGATGAGCAAAGAATGGTGCAAGAAGGGAGGGTTTGGGTTGAGTGGAATGAGAGATCTTAGGGAAGTCTCCCCAGTCTACCCAAACTGTGGGGTAAATTGCCTTCCTTTTGGGGTCCATCTTGGTCTCCCTGGGGCCTTGGCACACAAGGGGATGAGGAACAAGGCAGATGCAGGCCACAGGCAGCCAGGGCATTTCCTCCAGAGCGCTTTGCTGGGCTTCAGTAAGTTAAATCTGTTAATGCTCTCCAACCTCCTCCCTTTGTTAAGGAGCCCAGTGTATTAATTAAAAACTGCAGGCAGCTGTAAGTATCTCCAGAACAAGGATTAAGCCAGCTTTCTGTCAATTGCTTTCAAAGCTATTGCTATTTGCTAGAGAAATGCTTTCTTCAGGGGTTAAACCAGCTCGTGTTTCACTCCGCCATGTCCTCCATTACCACATTACCCTGCTGGCCCCCTCCTCTAATTTCACACTTCACACCAACTGCAGTAGAAAGATCATGAGGGCAGAAAGATGTGGACCCACAGCGGGACCTCTTGCTCCACCCAGAACCACATAGACCCCTGAGCACTGAAGCACCAGGACAGGACTATCAGTTGTCCCCCTGTTTTTACCAACCTCTCTTCTTTGGGTGAGTGAAGATACAAATTACCTACCTATATTCACCGCTGCTTCCATAGGCTGCTGAAATGGAGAGCAAGGGCAGCCTGCTACAGAATGGGTTCCAGTAGCTCTTTCTTTTGTTTGTTTCCATGATACAAAGTTTTGTTTTGTTTTGTTTTGTTTTTATGGTAGTAAGTGATTGTCCAGCAGAAAAATGTGGACCCTCCATAGCAGGAAACTTTCCAATGCTCTTGTTCAAGGTTGAGCGAGGCCGCCTTTGGAGCCAGTGCTACCGTGGTCAACACTCAGTAGACAGCTGTTAAAGTGAGCTGCCTGTGAGGTTGAACAAGACAAGTTTAAGGGCTCTCTGAGGTTGAGAGACAGTGTGGTGAATCAAGCCACCATGGAAAGGCCGGGAAGACCGCTCGCCTCCATCATGACCAGGCAAGGCAGGCACTTTCTGCTGTGCTTGGTCTGCATAAGAGGCGACAGAATGGGAGAGAAGCAGGGCATAATTAAGCACTTCTGAGTCTCCAGACAATTTGTAATCTACAGATCTTTCATGTTATCAGCAATGAATATTAAGTAAATCAATAAATTCTCCATTGAAGTGATAAATAATCAATCAGCTATAATAGCACAAAGTAAGTCTAAACTCAACTCTAATGTGACTATAAAATGAAATGTCAAAACAGAAGCAGGCATTCTTTTTTCACTGGCAGCCTAAGAACTCTCCAGAATTTCTTTCTTTCTGACTTGGGTGCAGACTACGGCTGTGCCTTCATCTTCCAGTGCCTACGTGATGCCTCCAAGCTTAGTGCCCTCTCACCTGGAAAGGTATGACATGGAATATGACATTTACAACTCTGGAGAAGAATTTGGCTCTGCATGTACAGGTGTGTGCACACTATTACATGTGCACATGTGTGCCTGTCTCTGAATGTACATATACCTGGGCCCTCCCCCATGTGCTGTGTGTACACACAGGCATGTCTCTGCATCTGCACATGAGTGTGTGCACATGCAGATCTTCACACATGCACCCATGTCTCTAGGAGACGTGCATCTTGATATGCCACTCAGCAGAATGCCCCGCAAAGCCCAGCCTCAGCAAAGAGGAAAAGGGGAAAGATCTAAATCCGGATAACATAAATAAGCCTGTGGCAACCAGAGAAAAACCCAAACAGCCAGCACCACCAGGGAGAAGTCACTGCAGAATTTATATAAAAACAATATATCAGAAAAGCTGTTTGAGAGACCTCGGAGAGGCAGAAATCATGAAAACCTCTTGCTTTCTAGTCTGCAGTTTAAATGGGTAGGAATTACTCTTCTGTGAAAAACTGGAGACCAATTTGATTATTTTCTGCCAGAAATCAACCATTTTATCTTGCCATCATACTTGGTGGCTGTGTGTGTGTGTGTGTTTGTGTGTGTGTGTGTGTGTGTGTGTGTGTGTGTGTGTGTGCGCACCTGAATGTGTTTGTGTGAGATAGTATGCAAGTGTGCACATGGATCTGACCCACACTTGTACCTTTAATATTCTCTTTTACAGACTTTTCTGTTTGGAATGTCAATACATTTAACTCGTAGACCAAAACAAAACTCCGTTTATTCTTTTTTAACTCTCATTTTCCCTCTATCACTAATCTCTTTTCTGCCCTTTCCAGGACAAATGTATAGAATAAGCAGGTAAATATATTTGTCTTGTCTCATCTTGAGCCTTTGATGCTTGTCAACCTTTTTTGGAAAAGCATAATTTCCATTCTTTTTTCCTGTTCCCTAGGCCCACTGTTTCTTTAAGACAAGTAACTGACAAAGGTGCCCAAGAAACATTGGCTGCAACTCTGCCACTCTGCAGCACCACTAGATATATGGCTTCTGCCTTATTTACCATCACTCAGAAGCTTGGTTCTCCTTCTGGTTGCTTTAACTCTAAGTGTCTAATACATCATCAAAATGATTGGCATGGATACCTTGACATAATGCCTGACAGGTCAGTCATTCCATGAGAAGGAGAACATGGGTATGTGTGTCTCCCTGCACTGCAGCTTGTATCCCAGTCCACCTGGCACAATAAAATCCTGTTCAGGGTTGTCTACTTCCCTCTGTCTCATTCATAAGCAGAATATTCTTCGCCTACCAATAGCAGGTTGCTATCTTTCCTCTGATGCCCAACACTCACACTGGTCAGTCAGATATCACTGAATATCTAGTATGTGGCGCTGTGTCCTAATCATCTTCCTTGCCTCTCGGGAAAAATACCCAACCTTATTTTGGCTTACATTTTAGATCATGGTCAGTAAGCTCCCAAGAAAAAAACATCATGGCAGAGGTACACAAAGGAAAAGACTGCTCTCCTCATGGTGGGGGAGAAACAGAGAGTAAAGGGAGAAACTAGGCAGAGCATAAACTTTCCAGGTTGTGCCCCCATAACCTCCTCTTCTGATGAGCCCTCCCTTCTAACAGCAAATCAACTAGAAGCTCACATAATTCAATCATCTTCCTGAAGCCCCACCTGTGAGCCTGTGTGGCTCTTTGGGAACATCTAGACATAGAATGTTAACGCCTCAAATGAGCCAGAGAGAAGGACAATAAATGGAAAATGTCAGACATGTTTTGTATCCCTCTGAAGCTTCTACTCTGATTAGCGAAGGTTTAAAACTATGAAATCCCATTATCAAACACCTAGAGCACTCCACCTTTCTTTTCAATTTAGATCATTTCAATTATTTCAGTTTTGACTGAAAGCAAAATCTTTTGCACATAGTTCCTCCCTTCCACACCACCTCTCATCATATGTGCTTTGCTTCCTGTGGTAACCAGATAGCCCATGGCTCCCCACATGTCCACATCCTAATCTCCAGAGCCTGTCAACATTTCTTCACCTAATGCTATAGTTTGGATTATGGAATGTCTGCTAGAGACCTATGTGTTAAAGGCTTGGTCCTAGGGTGACACGTTTTGGGAGGTTTGAACCTTTAAAAGATGGAGCCTAGTAGAAGAAGTTAGGTCACTGGCTGGGTGTCTGTGAGGGGGATTATGGGAGCCTTGGCTCCTCTTTTTATTCTTGCATTGAGACATTTTGCTCCATTCGTTTTCATTAACATTTGGTACCCAAAATGCAATGGACCCACCAACCTGTGGTTTGGAGCCACTAAAACCATGAAGCAGAATAAACCTTTTCTCTTTGCAAGTTAATTGTGTCAGATATTTTATTATAATGATGGAAAACTGACTAACACACATGACAGAAAGGACTTTACTAGTGTAATTATGAACTTGAACACCATTCTCTTTGCCATCAATATTCAGGAACTTTTCTGAAGAAGATGAGTATCTTTGAACTTTGTTCTTCTGAGTAGTTCTAATGTCCTCTCCTTAATTGAGTTTATTTTAGCTCTCCCTTCATTAGAAGAGTCAAACTTTAGTTCCAGGGAGACCTGACTTTCAGTATAAGTCTGTTTCATCACTTTTTATTTAATTTTTGCTTTGGAGAGTATTTGGGGGGCAGTGGTTTGAGGCAGAGTCTCACTATGTGGTCCAGCTTGGCCTCAAATTCATGGTATCCTCCTAGCTCAGCCTCCTTGAGTGCAGGGATTATAAGCATTTGCAAACACACCTTGCTGGTCATAATCTTTTCTACTGAGGAGTTCAAGTGCTCTGTGGAAATGAACTCCTGGTAAGCCATCCTAGCATCTCAGAATTCCTCAGGTAACCAAGCAGCCCCGCCTGATGACCCCTGCCCTCATCTCATCTCTGTGAGAGGCCATGGAGGAAGGGAGAGAGCTCAGCACAGGGCAGCACTCCCTGACCAAACTATCACCAGCTGAACCTTAGAACAGGAAGGAGACACAAGGCAAGCATAAGCAGGCACCCAAGGGAAAAATAAGAATGAGTGACAAGAAAAGGGTAGTTGTTTGTAATGAGGAGACGAACCTGGTTGAGCTGGACCATTTGTGAAACATGAAATTTGGTAAGTCAGTGGAGTCAGATTGTGAAAGACTTACCCACCAGGCAGAGACCAGCCTTGGTGTTTTGAGTATTGAGTATCCTTGTATATTTTAAAACCGGAAAGTGATCTAATGCTTTGGAGAAGGAAAATGTAGCCAAGTGTCTTAGATTCCTGTTGGGCGTGTTGCCTGATTTATCTTGGGTCCAAAACACACTGACATATGCAGATTTCCTTGGATTATTTATTTTGGTTTTAATATACACAGTGGAGAACTCAATGTGAACTTGGCTGGATGCTTCTGAGGAAAGGGCTGTGTTGTATATGCATCTGTTGATGCAACTGGTATCCAGACCATCTGTGGGTGGTTCCTGCCATTCTTAGCAACCATCCTCTCATGGAAAATGAAGGCTCTTACACTGAGTCATTTGGTCACCACTGAATTTTATTTTAAGGATATGTCCTAGATAAAGCAGGCTTCCCACTCACCGTGCAGGAGAGAATGCCCTTCTAGAAGAGGGTCTCTCTTTGTCTAACAAGAGCATACTGCCCAGGCAGTCTCTCCTTTTTGTCAGAGGCTGCATGGGACATGCTCACCCTTTGATCTCCATCAGCAGAGCATCCAGAGAAAAAGCTAAATGGCTTGTTCCAGTCTGAAATGTACCGCCCTGTGGCTCCATGTGAAGATGAATGTGCAAAATCATTTCTGTGGTCCAGAAGAATCAGAATCATAAAATTGAATAACTGAGTGGCACCTGAGAATCCACCTACCTACAAATCACATAAATTCTCTTTATAACAGTTCAATAACTGGTCATTCTGCTGCTTTCTTGCTACCATCCCCTGACAGAGGACTCACCACCTCACAAAGACATCAGTTCAGGGTAGCTAGGAAGCTCGTATGTGGCAATGAAAAGAATAATTGAAAAGCTCACTGAAGATCACATCTATAGACTCAGCAAATTTATGTCTAGGAATTTATCGAAAGAAGTAAATGAGTAAATAAATAAATATACATTTGAGCTGGCCATCTCTCTGCTAGGTATATACACACAAGAATTAAAAGACTCATATCACAGTGACATATGTGCACCCATGTTTATAGCAGCTCAATTTGTGATTGCTACATCTAGGAAACAACCCAAATATCCATCAACTGAAGACTGGGTAAAAAAGCTGTGGTTCTTCTACACAATGGAGTATTACACTGCCATAAAAATGATAAGTTTGAATCATTTATACTTAAATAGACATACCTTGAGGATATCCTCATAATTGAAATAAATAGGTCACAGATAGGTAAATATCACATCTTTTCTCTGTTATGAGAAAATAAAGATGTAAATGAGTCCTAGAATTGTATGTTACATATTGTGAAATAGAAAATCCTCAAAGTGAAATAGGGTGAAGGGGGAAAAATAATGAGATTATAACAAAAAAGAAAGGAAACAAATTTTATGTATATAGGGGGGGTGATAGGGTGGGTAGAGCTATGGGAAAAAATGAGAATTAAGTTTTATCTTATACTGGTACAAATCCCCATTGTGGAGTGCAATCATGATGTGTATATGTAACGTACCAAGAAAGATTTCAATTAAAAAAATAAAATAAATGTATAGGATTCCTCACTGTGTGGTAGTAAGGGAATTATTTGAGTGAATTAAAGACTGTGCAGTAGAATGATAAATATTAATATAGAAACCCTACAATAGCCAACATTTTCAACATTTGCTGTGTGCCAGATACTTTCCAGAGAGCTTTACATATGTCATTTCATGTATTTTTTACTGAGCCCGTATGTTTTGTGGTTATGTGTATTTTTGGAAGCTGTGAGGGATGAGGATGGTGTGAGCATGTCAGAGATTTTGAAGACCAGCCAGAGGTCTCTTCTCCCTCACATCTCTTCCTCTCTGGCTGTCCACCTCCCAGGAGCTCAGCAAACCACACTGTACTTCCTCGCTTTCCCTATGCATGCAGTCATTCAAACCAGGCTCCCTGAGGTGAGGAGGTGGCAATTTTAAGAAGATTGGTAAGAACTGGTCACAGCTGGAAAGGAAGGAAGCTGAATACCTTGGGTCTTTCAAATGCTTATCTATGTTCAGTTGTTTCTGATGTTGTTCAGGAACACTGAATGTCAAACTAATTTTTTGGTTCTCTCAACCCTGAGGAAGAGCTGTTCCATCTCTCAGGACACTGCACTGTGTGTGGGGGGTGGGGGGGGGAGGTCCCTGTGTGGTACATCTAGTACTCCTTAACCATCTTCCTAGCTTTCAGGCTATCACATGACTTTCTGGGATCTTGACTGATTTCTGATGGTTGGAACAGGACTGATGGATCCAAGTTCTCACCTGCACTTAAGGCCTTCTAAAAAGGACACAGGTTCATATTTATGCCAAATAAATCTTTTTTTTTAAATGTTGCTCTTGGGGCCGGGGATTTAGCCCAGTGGTTCCAGTGCCTGTCTTGCAGGCGCAAGGGCCTGAGTTCGATCCCTGGTAACCACATACAATACTGGGCGTGGAGACTCATGCCCAGCAGCAACCAGTACCACATACCACAGTGCCGGGTGTGGTGGCTCATGCTTGTAATCCCAGCACTCAGGAGGCAGAGGCAGGAGGATTGCTGTGATTTGAGTTTGAGGCTGAGCTCAGGGCCAGCCTGAACTACAAAGTGAGACCCTGTCTCAAAAAGTTAAAAAAAAAACTGTTGCTCTTGAAACTTAACTGACTTTTTTTTATTATCGAGTATGATTTTAATATTATTGGACTAGTTTCTTATTAAATCAAAGGAGAAGGATATCAAGCATGGTGAGTATTGTACTTCAAGTTGATTACAAAAAGCATTTATTGAGGGCTAACCACTAAGAAATGGATAGAAAATCAATTACGCAGTAGTTAAACATCCAATAATATGTGTTTTAAAGAACAATTCATATTTAACACCTCTTAGGAAATAATGAACTGTGTTGGAGACTTTGGGTTGCCAAGCAGTGGTTGGGATATCTGAGTTAACTCTCCAGGAGCTGTGCTTCATGACAGCCTAGACCACCAGCTCTAAGAGTTTTACATCTACTGGGGTCAAAGTCTGTACCAGTGTCCACTTAGTCAGTCTACCAAAATGATTCAGACCAATTGGAGAACTCTCTTAAAGGCTACTCTGAATGCATGATGACATTGACATTTCCAGGTTTTCTCAGTGTGTGAAAATCCATGAGATCCTTTCTTCATCAATCCTGTTCCAGTTCTTAGCAGATGAAGAAGTCCCCACTCTCCATCAGTGGCCACAAAATCTCTCATGTGCTATGTGAGACTCAAACCCTGAGCTCTTTATTTTGAAATTGAATTTGTACAATTCAATTCTGTGTGTAGCATGTGTAACTCAGCTAAGTTACAGGCTTTTCCCTTTAGCTACACTGTCAAACCAAATGTGATTTCAAGATGGGAAGGAGATATCCAGTTCTAAACCTGCCAGGCACCCACATTTCCAGCTTCATTGAGGGTTTGTCTCAAATGTCCATCTCTGTGTCTTCCACAGGCTCTGCAGTGTGCTGATGATATTTTCAGAGGAATTCACAGCTTGTTCCTTTCATATCTAACCATGGTAGAGCCCATACTTTAGCCAATTCACAGATATTTTGCAGAGTTATAGGAGAGGTGAAGGAGAGAGCAAAGAGTAGATGACAAGAAGAAAATAGCAGTGTTCAGACCGCAATTCAGAATGAGAACCAGGCAAGCCCAAGGGATTTGAAGAGGGCTATTTAATGGGTAGAGGGACCTCTACAGGGAAGAGTGGCCCACGAGTGGGAGGAACTGAGCGAGAAAAGGACCCCAGGAGTGAGTGAGCTTTTGATTCAGAGAACACTAGCTTTGATTAATATTATGAAGGCATGAAACCAACCTGACTGGTGTGGCAATTAACACATAGGAGATTGGCTCCAAAGCCTGGCAGAATAGATTTATGATTCTTTTCTGCTAGTTGCTGTCTGAGTAGCTGGGAAGTTATTTAAATCCTTCTTCACCTGAAGATGTGATATCTGATTGGTTATACAAAATACCCACTATAAGGCCTGCCACACCCTGGCTACACCATAAATTAATCAAATAATATATCTTTAAGGGCATTTATCTTATAAGATCATTTTTGTGAGAATAACTTACACAGATGTAAGACTTACACAGAATAACTTACACACATTCATTTGACATGTTGCCTGGCACACAATGAGTACAAAATTAATAATAACAGTTATAAGTATAACTAGTACCATTAGAATATCCAAGTGTTTGATTTTCTGTAGCCATTTAATCTTACTAGCTAAGCAGTGCCCTTCCTGTTAGAGATATTGTAACATATTTTATGAATTCTTATCATGGTGATTGACATAAAGCATGTTCTTAAGGTGTTTTAAATAAATGAATCAATTAATTTGTAGAATCTTAGAATGAAAAGTAACCTTCCTGTACAGTTAGTGGAGGTGTAGATTTTATGGACCTAGCTCATTAATCTTTTTTGACCATGTCTAACTAAATAAAGGATAATAGCATTTTATTAATGGGGAAGCTGAGGCCCAGAAAGCTTAGGTGGTTTGAGTCAGATGATTAAGTGCATGAGGATCAAGCCAGAACGACAGCTCAGGTTTGCGACTCCTGGTATGGAGACACCAAATATTCCTTTCACAGGGTCAAGGGGTGCTAACTCAGTTACAAAGTGCCAAGGCCACAGTCTGGGGCAGGGGTGGCGAACCTATGGCAGGCATTCCACAGTGGATGTGCAGAGCCCTCTTTGTTGACACACGAACCAAATCACCCAAGCAGTTTAGCATCAGATAACAATTGTTTTTTCTAAACTAAAACTACAATGAACAGGTTTAAGTACCATACTGGCACTTTGCAATAAATGTGAGTTTTTGGTTGCAATTTGGACACTTGGGCTCTAAAACGTTCGCCACCGTTAGTCTAGGGGTTAGCCACTCATTTTTCAGTTAAGGGGATCTTTTATTTCCCAGGGAGGAATTTAACTTGAGTTCCAACATCTCACCTCAGAGTTTTGTTGTCATAATGGGATGGAGCCCTCACTCATTCACAGAAGCGTGTGTATAGGGGTGTGCACTGGGTTAGTACACTGAAATCTTAACAGTCTGGTCAGAAGTTGTGACTCAGAATTTCCTCAGCCCAGCTTCGTGTCTGGGCTTCCCAGGGACCCAGTGAACCCCTGGTCCTCATAGGCTGTAGAAAGGCCTGTGAGCAGCACTGGACAGACAAAGGAAGGCAGGACATTCAGGGAGGAATGTGGTGAACTTGCTGCTTGGACAGCATGTCTCTGCCAATTGTGCCTGCTGTGCAGAGTTGACCAAAAGGGATATGTATAGAAAAAGTACCAGGGGCAGAGAAGAAATGGTGCCTGTGATACCCGAACGTGGAATCTTTGGACACAGAAATGGCAGAAATGAGACTGTCCCAGATATCATAAGCACACACACACTCCTGTACAGGGAAAGCTTTATTGGAACTGGAGGAGGAGCTTCAGCCAAATTGGGCTTTTAGCAGAAAGGAGTCAGTCATTGGTCAAGAGAAGGAGAGAGCTGCTGCTTTGAACAAAGGGCACAGCTATAGTTTTTGTTAATTACTAGAGTGAGCTATAGTACGGTCACTCCATCGCCCCACGGTGTGTTTTTATCTTTTGTGAAAGATTTGGAAGACCAGGAAGTCATGAGCCACTCACCCTGGAAACCGTTGACTTTTCGTGGAGCTGACACCACCATCACATGTAGAATTTCCTGGTCTTGTGGGTCCTGCTGTGTGGTAGAGTAAAAAAGTTTCAAGTGCTTGAGCTTTTGTGGCTTCTGAAGAAGCAAGTGATGAAGGCACAAAAGTGTACATCTAAGGTAGTGCATCCACCAGCCTTAGTGAACCAGGAGGTCAGAGAGGACTTTGTATTGTACCTTGTGATTAAACATTTTAAATGGAAAGCATATTTACATTCATATCTGGGGACCCCATGGGTTAAGACAGCAAAGGGGACAGCCAGAATTTGAAAACAGACATGCTAAGCATTTTATCCCATTTAGTTACACATCAGATCTCTGCAGGCTCAAGTGAAGGGTCAGTGTTTTCAGCAAAAGTGGCCTTCAGATCCCTTGGGCAATCTAGGCAGCTGTTATAACCCACTAATCAGAAGTATTACCTCTAGCAAAGCTTAGGAAGCTTATAATATACTGCCCAGTTTGCAACTTACAAACTTAGTGATTTTTAAGTTGATTATAGGCAAGTTAAATGAGAGAGTTTATTTTTTTTCCTCCCTTGGTAACAATTTTTCATTTCACATGAATATTTTGCCTCTGTTATCTCATCAGTATCTTTTTACAGGTCTGTTGAAATGTGCTATGCTACAAAGGGTACCCATTTACAACATCCAGGGATTCATTTCATTGTCCCAGCTTTCTGTCCTACAACAGTGGTGCCTGTCTCAACTGGGAGGACAGTGCTGCAGAAAGTGAGAAGGACATGTATTCAGGAAGCATTTGGCATTTTCTCCTCTGTTGTCCTTTGCCCCTTCTTTTCAAAACTCCAGTTTGGGGAACTCTTGACGCATGATGAACACATGTGTTTGGTAAATGAAGGAATAAGTGAATGAGTGCACCAATGAATGAGCAGAACTTATAACTCAAAGAGATCCTACTGGACTGTAAGTAATGAGTACAACCAGTATCACTGGATTTAATTCCAGAAAAGCACTGATGGAACTCGGAAATGAAGAATTCATAATCATCAACATTCTTAGTGTTAGCACCAGCTCAGTGGTGGCCCACCTGGGAAGTTTTCCCTTATTTACGGGCTTCTCAAGGAAATGGGACGACCGAGGTTTGGGGTATCATGGGCGAGAGCATCTGTCTTAAGTTTAATGAGGCAGTTAGGGTGGAGGTAGGTTAGCAGCTTCCCCTCTAGACACCAGAGGAAACCTGAGATCTGTTTGCCCACAGCCTGAAGGGACATTTCTGAAGATTTGCTAAATTTCAAGTACAGATTAAAGTGGTTACTGAAAGGCCCCAGGCCACATTCTTCTAGGGACTTTGTGGAGACAAGGGGAGGGTGAATGACTTCTTTGAACCAAAGCGGATGTACTGGCTGGAAAGAAGGTGAGGAAAGTACCTTTGAAACCATTCCACAGTCTTTCCACAGGCTTTTCCCTTTGCCATCCACAGAGCTGGCAGAACTGCCACTTGTGGCTGAATGTCACTGATAACAAAGCTGAGAAGCTGTAGATAGCGGGACACCAGAGGAGAATCACAATTATTTTATCATTAGAAAAATCACTCTGGACAGCAGAGAGATTTGGAATGGGGGTACAGAGAACAGTGTCTGAGAATCTATGCACATGTCAAAGCAATTTTGTCACTGGTGAAGCAAACCAAAAGGAAAGCATAACAGAGAACTCGAGCAGACAGAGTCTCTCATTGATACCTAGTTTGTTTCAGAACAGAGAGAGTTACAGGGGCCCCCACTCTTGATTGGAGTGGGCAGTGGAGAGGTAGAATTGCACAGGACTGAAGTAATTCATTCCAGATAGTCTGGTAAACCAATCAGATAAATCTCTTCATTAGGATCTTGAATAAAAGGCAAGTGGAAAGAGGGCAGAGCACAGCCTGTAGATTAAATTTGGTCCAAGCCAACATCTGACAATCCCCCATGCTGTTATCCAAATGAAAGTTAATGCAACTATGAATTAGCAGCCCCAGGAGCAATGGAGGAAAAAGGAATTCAATTCTCTCCTACTCAGCTCCAACCTAGACAGAGAGGAGTCCCACAAGGATGGTGTGGCTCTCCAGGCTCACAGGTATTGGGAGGGAGTGGCGGGGTGCAGGACCCCCACATGAGCTCTCCCACTCAAGTCCAAGGAATAGGCTGTAGTGGTGCCTTGTCTCTACCTGGCTAGCTAGGAAAGGAAGGCAAATCTTCAGCATGACAGTGACTGGGAGGTTGGTGACCACTCCTGCCAGCCTTGGGCAAGGTTCCCTGGAAGCCATATGATATCCCACTAAAAGGTGTCTACCCAACTCAAATCCTGCTAGTGTGTGTCCCCCAAACCTTGACACTGGCCCTTTCCACATTTTGTTTTCACACATTCAAATAGAGTCACTGAAACTAAAGGGACATCAAGGAGCATGAGTGACCTTGTTTCACTTGTAGGATGGCCTTTAGTGCTTTCCTTGGAGGACATGTCTGCCCATAACACCTCGGGTCAGTCTTTCTGCTCTCACTGACCCTGTGGTCTTGCCCTTTCCCCTGCCCTCCACTCCAGAGGCCCTTCTGCTCTGGAATGTATTCACTATGAATGTGTCATTGTCCATTTATCTCCTCTCTGCTGACTTAATTCTTTCTTGGGCTATCCTTCCCCCAAGCTCCAGGGCATGGAGGAAATAGACCTGTACATAACTCAGAGGCAAAGCCATCTGTGACTAGGCAGCTCTAAGTGCATAGCGAAGTCTGTAGAGTGGGTCTTCTTCTGGTGGCACAGTGATGACCATGTCTGTTTGTACGAAAAAGGCAAAGAAGCACTATGACTAGTGCCAGGAGTGAGGTGCTCCATGGTCTAAGTGATGTAAGTGGACTCTTCTTCATCCCTCTCCAGAACTGCTGCCTTTCCATTGTAGATGGGTGAAAGGAGAGAATTGAGATGAATGCTATATCACGGGAAGCACTCAAGACTAGAAGCTTCAGTGACCAATCCCAAGATCCCAAAGAGAAGGACCCAGTGGAGCAGGACCTGAGCCACAGGCACTGATGACATTTGTCAGAGAGCCATGTGAGTGAAGGTGCTGAAGCAGAGGCTGTGTCCCTGTAGACTTTTTCTGCTGTGGGTGTGGAACTTTCTTGGAATGTTCCTTTCCATAGCAGTGTAGCTTACTTAATATAACAAATCAGAACTGCCTGCACATTAGTGAGCTGAGCCTTGTAGCCCTTTGGGTGAGTAAGAGGAGTTTACAGACTTGGCTTTAGGATACTTGGAGAGAAAGGCATGTAAGGCTGCATGCAGAGCAGCAAACTCTGAAGGAGGCTGACCTGCAAGCCCCCAGAGGAAATGTCTGCTTGTGGAGTGGCTGTGTAAGGAGAGCAGCGGAGAAGACTAATAACACAGATTTGAGGACTTCACATTGAAGGACTTCATTCATCACAGTCACATACTGAGCACCCTCCACCATGCACTGCATGGCTTTCGGGGTGAATGCAAGTCTCTGTCCCATCTGGCATCCTTTGGTACCATCTGGCACTCTGTGGTACTTGAGTGACCCCCTCCAGCTGGGAGAATGAGTACTGGCCGGGCCTAGCTGGTGGTGGCAGCTTCCACGAAGTGAGTGAGCTCTTGTTCTCTGAATCTAGGGTCAGGTGACACCTAGATCACCTGTTACCTGCTTCCTGAAGACCCTTTGCTGCCTTGCCAGGTTGATGCAGTGTCCAGGGTGGATTGGGCCCTTTGGAACACCGGGGAGCATGTTTCTGACATTGATGGTGATGACAGATGAGGATGTGACATCTTGTCAAATGTACTTAATGATTAGATGATGCTGAGGGTTTAGGATGCATTTATCATTGAATCTTTACTCAACTTTGTGACTAGAATTCTATTATTGCAATTTCACTAAAGAAAGGAAACTAGGGCTCAAAGATGAATGACTTGGTCACTATAATAAAGCTCTTTAGTGATGTACAGTGCAAAAGAATCATTCAATGAGACGTCATGTACAAGATTCCACTGGAGTATAAATCTTTCAGATCACTTGAGCTGGAAGAATATTTAGATATCATCTGACCCATTCTATGTTAAAAACTAAAATAAAAAAAAAAAAAAAACATCATTCTGCAAGGCTTCCAAACTAGTGTGAAGTGTGCTTCTTCTGAACTCTAGTCCTTTGGTCTTTCCCCCTCAGAACATTTCTTACCTCTTTGTGTTTCTGTTTGGAGTGTTATAATATTTTAATTTCAAAGAACTTGCTGATGACTCCTTGTGGACTAAGCACATGATAGAGCTAATGTCTTCTACAAATAACCATGAGGGAAGGTTTGTATCCACTGAGCAGTTGTACCTGTGGCTAGAGGTGGGAGGCCTCTATTCTCCCCCAAGTCCATCACCTGCCTTGGGGTAGCCACCTCTCCTCAGCCCACTTTGGGAAGACTGTGAGTGTTGAAAGTATCATGTTTTGTTTCTGTGATCTTTGCTCAGTCCAGCCCTGTATCTGAAGTCTGGAGAGGGTGGGAAAATGGAACAGCATAGGACCAACCATCTTGTACTCAGTGGCTGTAATCACCTTACTGGTACCATTTGTGCACCAGGCGAGGCTGGCTGTCTAAGTGATTTCACCTAAAGAATAA
The DNA here is from genome assembly GCA_004026965.1 of Petromus typicus. Lineage (NCBI taxonomy): Eukaryota > Metazoa > Chordata > Mammalia > Rodentia > Petromuridae > Petromus > Petromus typicus. Next base: position 64,557 of record PVIR01005957.1, read on the forward strand.
CTTTTCAATGTGATTATCAAGCCCCATTTCCAGAATTTCTGATCAGTAAATTTGTATTAGGATTCATTTGCATGTTTTTAGCTCCTCCCCAAGTGGTTTTGATGATTGACCATACTTGAACCCACTCTTGAAGGCCCTCCTGTCATTAGGCAGTGAGATCAGTGGCAACTTTGGACAGGTGAATGAAAGATGGGAGTTTTTTGGATTTATTTTTTCTTTAATTTCTGAGCCATTGCCAAAAAGAATACTGAGGATGATTCCAGCACCAAGGGACAAGAGAAAATGGACAGGGGTACACAAACCATTACTCTCATGCAGATGGGAATCTCAGTAATTACTACTTCTTGTCATACATGAAAGCACATTTGGAATAGAATCATAAATGGTGCCTGAATTATCTGTATCTCGTCCCCTGTATGTATTTTCACTGGTACTCAACAGATGTAACTTCCACCAAGTGAGGTAATGGTTTGGATAAGTGATCCTAGGCAGAATAGCAACAGCCAGTCCCACAGCAAGCCAGCCGTAAATGAATTCACTGGCATAACTCACACTGATGGGGCTGGAGAACAGGAGAGAACCAGATCACAGTAGCCAAGGAGCATCATGATAATATGTCTCATCTGCTGCTGTTAGTACTACTGGGCAATAAGCTACCTACAGGAGCAAAGGCATAGGGACAGACTAAGTCAGGAAAATTGTGAGGTCATCTCTCAGTTGATCTGATGATTTTAAAGTGAACTGTGGTGAGCCACATGGTTGGAATGAATATGACAAGTTCAAAACTAAGAACATGACCTTAGAATTTAAAATGAATGCCTGCTCACTTTCTGATTTAACAGAGGAAACTAAAAATGCACGTGCTATGCATTGTACTCACATATGAACTTGTCATATTGAACTTCTCATATGAACTTGTCATATTATGTGTACTCACACATGTGCACACGTGCACACACACACACACACACACACACACACACACACACCCATTGGAATTCAGAAAAGTTACTTCTCTGTGTTGTAAATTTAAATGAAGTCCGGAGTAGTGAAGGCCATTTGTAAGGTCTGCTGAGCTAATGGATTCATAATGACTTTTAAAGCTTCACTCGAGTAAGAAATACTGTTCATTTTTTAATTGCATATAATTATACTTTTTCATAATCTAGGGCGGCATAGCAAAAGTAAATCTACTGGCTTAATTATAAATCTTTTTATTATCTGGAACCCTGCTGAAATAAAAGGCAAAAGAAACAACTATTGTTTTTCTAATCTAAGAAAAAGGATTTAAGCAGTATATGCCCTCAATGTTAAATGAGTTATGGTGCTTTTCAAGGGAGAATGCTGGCTTGTTCCCACAATGCTCTGCAGAAGGCTGTCTGGAGATGGGCTGGGGCACTCTGCCCAGCCTGTGGTCCTAGCTGCTTCTCGTCCTGGAGAGTGAGCCTTTGGTAATCAGGTCAGTAAGCTTAAAAAGTCCTTTTTTACCGCCGGAGGTAGACAGGGCAAAGCTTTAAACTTGCAGGGGTTGGAGGTTGTCAGGCAAGGGTGGAGGAGGTGGTGAGAAGTCAGAGAAAGAGAAGCTCCCAGGAGTCTAATCAGATTTTTCTTTCTACTGGGCTTCTTGTAATGATTCCCCTCAGGCCCTTGTAAGACCTTGTGGCTCATGTAAGTTGCCAAGAGTGACCCTGCAGAAGGAGACGTGCTGCTGACGGGCATAGCATAGTAATGTGGCTGGGGAGGATTTGTTGCTTTTATGGATATAAGACTTGCTGAAATCTGTTTTCCAGAAGGTGGAAATGCTGAACCAATCCTGCATAGGGCAACAACACCATCTGGGAGGAACGTGGGCAGGTTTGGGCAGAAGCATCAGTGTCTGAGGGGAATAAAGAATGTGTTGTTTGTCGCGTACCTGCACACCTTTCCAAGTCTGACTTGGTCTCCTCTGCCACATGGGAAATAGACTTGCAGGCTGTCCAAGGATCTTGCCTGTGGGAGGCTGGCCCCCAGATGGCCAGGAGAGACCCTGAGAGCACCTCTAGGGAAGTATGATCACCCTTTGGGTGGCACCATCCAGAGCCCTGCTGCGAGGTATAAGGCTTGTCATTTCCTTGACTCAGAAATCTGTGACCCTCTGAAAAGTCTCCTTCATCAGTTCTGGATGTCTGTTGTTAAAGTGAATCAATTATTCAGGTGTGGGGAGGGGTATGCAGACAGGAAACCCAGAAGGAAAAACAAATTAAGCCCTTAAAGGTTGAACAATTGATGTGGGCCAAATAGAGATGAATGATGGTGCTACCCATCTCCGAAGAGCCAGGGGTGACTTGTTCAGGAGGAACCACAGTTTGCAATTAACATCTCCAAATCCCTCTGTGAGCATTTTTCCACCTTCTTCTAAGTCCAACTCAACAGGCCTATATCTCCCAGGGTATCACAAGTATGCTACCAACTGCCACTCTTGTCAGTCACTTGGCCATGACAACCACTGTGGTTGCTGAAGTCTTCCCAGGCTGAAGCCTGTGCCCCACTGGCCAAGTAGGCTCACCTTCCTCCTCTGCCCCTTTCTTGCCCTGGGCCTCAGACTGCTGTCTGTAGGCATGATGCTGCTGAAAGGCATCTTATTTTATTTATTTACTACAATGCTAGGGGTGCTAGGCTCTTGAGCCTGCCACCCGAGCATTCTGCTACTGAGCTAAACCACTAGCCTTGAGTACTTTAATTTACAACCATCTCTCTAGTTGAAAACTCCCCTAAGTTCATCTACATCTTGTAGTCAGTATGGATTTCCTAAAAGGAATGGATTTGAAGGTTTTCAGTGATAACAGGGCCAGGGATTTAGCTCAGTGACACAACTCGTTCCTCAAAAGTGCAAGGTCCTGAGTTTGAACATTGATACCAAAAAAAAAAAAAAAAAAAGTGCTCATAAACAGTGAAAGACAATCACACCCAGAAACGTTTTCTCTGTTCCAGTTTAAAGTGTGATAACTGAAGCGCACAAAGATTGTGAATTTGTTTATCTAATAGGATTCCACTAATGATCATCAGATCCATTTATTAGTACACAGTAGACATAGAAGTACATTTTATCCCTCACAGTAGACAAGACGCAGTCAGTTTAGAATACTGGCCCTACCAGTTGGTAAGATCTTGAGCAACTTACTCAACCGATGTCAGTCTCCATGTGCTCATCTATAAAATAGGAATAATCAAACCTGCAGAGCTGTGACAGTCTGAGAGTAGGGAATATTAGTTGACCATAAAGAAGAATGAAATTATGTCCTTTGCAGGACAAATAAGTTGAACTGGAGACTATCTTGAGAAGTGAAATAAACCAGATTCTAAAAGTTAAAATCATCTGTTTTCACTTCTATGTGAAACCTAAAATCTAAATAAACAACCAAAACAAAGGAGAAACAATAGGAGGCAATGACAGAAGGTGACTACTGGAAATGGGAAGTGGGTAAAGAGACTGAGAATGACCAAGATGTGCGTGCACCAGTTCCCCAAAGCAAACATCACTGTTCCGTGCAACTAATGAACCAATTTACGAAGGTCAGATGATAAGAGGGTATCCTGTCTCATTCTGATGCCTGTGTGTGCGGAGGTCTGGAACCAACTCTACGCCCATTACATGGCTTTTGTTGCTGCAGCTGCTGTTCTTTATTTTACATCATTAAATGGAGAAACGTGGGCCAAATCCTTGCTCTTCTTTTTTCTGTCAACTTGACCTTGGATGGATTTCATACATTTTCAAAGATTTCAGTTTTACGTTTGTAAAGTGTGAGTAGTCCTTTGCCTCATCAGTGAGACGTAAGTTACAGCAGTGTATAGAAAACTCAGTCACAATGGTTTATACAAGTCAGGGTCCATCAGCCTCACTCACCACGCTTCCAGGGAGCCCCTTAAGGTGCATCACTGCATGGAAACCAGCAAGTCTGTGACACTCTAGGGCTCTCTTGGCTTTTTCTTGTCATCCCATTGTGATCACTGTTGTTTTCAGGCATTACCCTTGTTTCAGGTGTGAAGAAGGAAGAAGGAAGGGCAGAATATCTGCTCCTTTGTGTCAGAAAAGCAAATGCTTTCCAAAGTCTAGGCTGCCAACTTGTGCTCGCATCTTCTTGTCCCAAAATGGGATGAGACAGAGCTTGTCAGCTCATGGTGTCTACTGCTTCTACAAGTGGAGTTCCTCTTAAGAATAAGTGAACCAATATGTAGGTTGAAACATTCTGTAAGTGCTTCACAGAACTAAGCCACTATCCTTACCCAAGCCCCTGTACAAAGGAGGGCC